>JAAAKG020133686.1:0-14091 GCA_010014905.2 Druon quercuslanigerum | reverse complement strand
ATATATAATCTGAAAAATTGGACCCGATCCCAGCGAAATCGCGGTAAAATTCCGCCTTCTACATTTTCCCTGATTATAAGGTCGAATAATTTAACAGAATATTCCGGGTACAATCGTCGCAACTCCCTTTTAAGGTCTCTATACTTCTCATTCTTTTCATTCTCCTCGGTTATGCTGTTTTTGTCCACTGGTGCCGAAAATTGGATAACGAACATGGTTCGCTTCTCGCAGTCAAGGAGAACTGTGTCAGGCCTCGAGCGCTTAGCAGAGCGATATTAAGGTTAATGCCGCAACAGTGACAGAGATTGTAACAAAGCACTCTTTGTACCGAATTGTGCCTTTGGATATAGGTCGTTCCATCTTGTGTTGGACAACTAGATAGTATGTGTCCTAGATGCTCGGGGTATGCATGGCACGCCATGCACCTATCATCGGGGATATCTTGGCTCAAAATGTGGCTAGGGTATGTTAAGGTGGAAATGTCACCGTATTTACATGCCAAAATGAGACCCTCCGTGCCCGACTTCAATCCGCGTGATTAAAGGAAAGAAAAAGTTAGTTCACACGACATTGACTGATCCTCTACATTTCTGTGGAAGATGCTGTGCATCCTCTTATCGAGAAGCTGTTCACAGACGTTTCTCTCATGTGCTTTCTGAATCTGGGCTTTCAGGAGTGAGTACTCGAGATAAATAAGATTTGATGCATTTTGCTCACCCCTGATACTGAAGTTAAGTCCAAGTGTTTCAGCAGCCTCCTCCGCCGCTTTGTACAGAAACGCTCCTTCATGCTTCCTGACCTTTTAAAGAAGAGGGTCTCTTCCATTTGCGACTCTATGTGATGTACCAAGAATAATCCTGTTGTGAAGACATTCAAGATACAATATTCCGCGACCATCTTGACGGTTTGAGATGTAGAGTCGCGGAACAGAAAACCTAAGATGCATGCTTTTTTTATGTTGCATAATCTTTCGTGTCCCGGTATCAACGAATCTGATCTCATTCTTCGACCATGAAACCACTCCAAATAAATAAAGTACTACCGGCACGGGAATTATGTTCGTTGCAGATACTTTGTTCCTCGCCGATAGTTCGGGAGACGCATAGCGCTTCTATCGACGAGCTTAGGGTCTTCAGAGATGCCATTAAGTTTTCCTCGCTTCAAATAAACCTTGGCGCAGTTTTCTAACCTAAATTCCATTCCTATTTCCTCAGTGTATGGTTCGACAATCCCTAGAGCTAGATGTATTTGCTCTTCATTTTGAGCATAGATCTTAAAATCATCCATGTAAAATACATGAGTGATCTTGTGCTTTCGAATAGCATGTTTGCCGCAAATGTACCCCTGGGAATGGCATGTGCTAGCGACGGTGGCAATAATGTGAGGCAAAAGAGGAGTGTGCTCATGGTGTCGCCCTAAAAGACATCTCCCTGCAAGGTGACCTTGTTAGTTGTCACACGATTTTTTCTAGATGAGATAGTAAATCTAGTTTTCCAATGTGGCATCAATCTCTCTATGCACCTCACGATTTGCGGATGGACATTCAAGCTTTCCAAAAGACAGATGATAAGACTATGGGAGGTGAAATCGAAAGCTTTCCGGTAATAAATCCAGGCCATCGATAGGTCACGCTGGTAGGATGCTGCATCTTCGCAGACACATCTATCGATAAGCAGGTTCTCCTGACATCCTGCTACACCTTTCTTTGAGTTGCGTCGTTCATACATTTTTTGCCACTCAGGTCCGATTGCCCGAACAATCCTATCATTTAGGATAGCTGTAAATACCTGATACAGTGTGTTCACACAAGTGATTGGCCTTTAATTCTTTGAGTCAGCTAAGTTGCCCATTTTCGGCAGGAGTACTGTGCGCCCTTCTACCAACGACTCCGGAATTGATGACAACCGAGTAAGTACAACGAGAGCCTGTATTAATTCCTCATTATCAGAGTTGTGGCTTAAATCGCGGGCGGTATGAGCTTGTGGCGTCTTGCCCATCAATCTGTGGCTTTTCTTGCACATTAGTCTGTGGAATGTATTGATCACCGCTTTGGGTGCTATGGCTCAATTCGCATTCGTCATAACCCTGTGGCGTCTTGCGCGTAAATCTATAGCCTCTCTTGTGCATCTATCTGTTACCTCATCTTGTGCATCAGAAAAAGCTCTGCTTCTCAAGAAACTGCAATTCTTGCACCGGGACGAAAATGGTGAACCGACCCCGAGAGGAATGAACCAACAGCCTAGAACTCACGCTTGATGAATCCCGCCAAACAACTAGCGGATGTAGCCTTAAAGACGTGATGTACGCCGGCCCCAAGTTCAGAAAGATCTTGCCGTCCTAGTCACCGGCTGGAAAACTTGCCGAATCGACTACTACGCTGACGTCAGGATGATTTTCCGACATAGTCGGTTGCGAAACCAGGACACGCACATTTATCGGATCCTGAGAAGCCCAAGCCCCAACATCCCAAAAACTTACTACGCCCTCCTCATGATCACCTATGGAGGGGCCAGTGCACCGTAGTTGGCATTGTGGAACTTGAAACGGCTCTGCCAGTACGAGGACGCCAATCTGCCTGGGGCCGTCGACGCCATCCACAAGAATCTTTACGTCGACAACTTCCTCAACGGCGTGACGACCTCCATTCTGCGCGCCACCGCTGCGATGAACTTAGTACACGCCTCAAAGCTGGTGGCCTCGCCCTTAAGAAGTGGGTATGTAACAGCACCGAGCTGGTTAAGGACATTGCCCTAGAGGACAGACTTCTCCCGCCGAAGAGGGCCACTACCCGGATGACGATCCCCAGACTTGAACTCAAAGCCGCCCTCTTCGCAGTCAAACTTCTCCATTTCGCAGCCACAAGCGCCAATGCTCCAACGGGAAACAACTTATTGGGCGATCACAAAGCGCATATTAACGAACTCGTGTCTGACGCTTAATGACACCACATATCAAACAACGTAAACCCTTGTCGATATGGCTACCCGAGGTACTAACATCCAAGGCCCTTCCCAGTCCAGTATGTGGTAGGAAGGACCCGACTGGTTGAAGAAAGAAGACACTGTCTAGCTCACTCTCGAGTTCCACACCCAGACTACCCGCCGAGCCAACCCATCTAGTATGTGCAGTCCCCCAGGCAGCACCAACAAACGAGCATTAAGCTCTTATAAGAGCCGAAGAACTATACCGAGAGGATGTGATCAGCGCCAAAATGAGCCAGAATATAAGCTTCAATCCCGAGCTCGCACAACTTCAGCGGGATCAGCTAATCCGCCGTGACAACACTCTAAAAGGAGTAGCGCCCTTTGTCGACGACGCCGGCCTCTTGAGAATCTACGCCTACGCCAGTGCGGAGCCAATGAAATAAGCCATGGTCCCCTGCTGGCTGCCCGGATGACGTTGGCCTATTCGACATACTTAGGATGATGGGCCGCAGACTGACTGCGACTAAGGGCTATGTTGCCCTCTTCATTTGCCTGGCCACCATGTCCATGTACCTGGAAGTTTCAGGAGATGTTGGATTCAGCTACTCGCAGAAGCCCTCACTCGCGGCTTCGGAGTCTACCAGGCCCTCTTGGCCACCCCCTTTCCTACCTTCGCTCTCGGACCATGCGCGCTCTCTTGAGGTGCGTTACTAAAGTGACCACGTAAGTCCAAACACCGTCTCAATTTATTCCGGAATTCGATTGCAACAGCCCTTCATTCGCATACGTAATAGATGACTCATACGAACTGCAGGTATGATATCTATCATTTGCGTGGTAGTACTGGTAAATAAAACATTATTATATCAAGTTATTATAAGAATTAAACTCAATCCAAATCAAAAATAGATTAAAGGGCCTAGGGGGATAAGCATTTAAAAATGCCCCCCCCCACCTATTAACCCTATATTGGCACCCTATATTGACATCTATGTGAATATAAAATGCTGCAAATTTTAACCTTAAAATTTAATTTTTTGGGTGACATGGAAGGGAGAGGGGGTGTAAAATCAAAAAAATTAATTTTTTAAAACGGCTTAACCGATTTTGAGGAACAAAATATACGCTGTGTTAACCTAGAAGACTACTTTCAGAAACAACTTTAGATTTTTTTGGATAAACAATAGGCGTGAAAAAATGCTTGTAAATTTTGAAAATATTTTTTGAGGTTATATCGGTGCTGGTGCGTGATGGCGAAAAATGATGAAAGTCGTGCATGCCGCACAGCACAGAGCAAACTCTCGTTCCAGCCGGGCACATCCAACTTCACTGGTCGGTTGACACTTTATTAGTTTAATGAAACGGTCGGTTGAAATAATGGGGCACTTATATTTTAAGGAATCACTTATTTTCCATTTATTTTGAACGTAACATTATGAAAAACGAATTCGAATTTTTAGAACTTTACCCTGTAGTGAAATTACGATTGCTGTGATATTACGGGACACATCAAACAAAATAGTTGAAAAATGTTCACGAAAAAAGTTGGAAAAGAATGTTAGTATTCTATGTATATAAAGTATTTAAATAAGAATCGTTTACAGTTTGCCTATACAAATTAGAGTTTCCCCAATTCACCACGAGGAGATTGCAATACCATTTTAAACTCCTTATTGGGGTGCTTTTTCATTGTGAGTCCCCTCGTCTCTCACAAAACGGGGTGCTTTTTTAGTGTTTATCCCCTTGCCTCACACAAAACCGAATAATTTTTATGTCTATGTCTATGTCTATGCTCAGCATTTTTACCAGGATTCTTTTTATAAAGGCAAAGTCGACATACATTACATAAAATGTCATCAACGATTATTATTCGCTTTAAAGATCAAGAAAATTCATTAGCTTCATTTTAATTTTTTCCACGTTTCTTTTTACCCATTACTTTTCTTAAAAATCGGTCGCAACCAGCACACCTTAACTTTATCGTTACCATCTTAGGCATTATCAAATCAAAAAAAGAACAACTCTTTAAGATACCAGTGCGAATAATTAAAAAAATAAATACAACTAATCGAAGAAAGAAATGATTTTCAGCTTTTAGGATGAAACGCTCGGCTCTAAGTCGCCGACTTTAGAGAGTTGAAAACAATTGAATACCGGATTCGAGAAAGGTTATAAGAAAGGTTGCGTGCTATTTCAGTAGTTATAATATCCATCATAAATACAAATCAATCATTTTATAAGAAGAATTATGAAATAGCGAAAAGGTTCTGGGATGAAAAGCTCAGCTCTAAGTCGCCAACTTTAGAGAGTTAAAAATAAATGAATGGCGGATCCAAGACACCTGACCTGCGCAGTACTAGTCAGAGAAATAAACAACTAACAAAAAACGAAACGTATTAAAAGAAAGATTATACACTTCCGGGCATACGTTTAGTGCTATTTGAGTAGTTATTATATCCATCGTAAATACAAATCAATCAGTTTATAAAAAGAAATATGAAATGGCAAAAAGGTTTACATGAGCAGGTTAGAGTGGTTGACAAAATGATCAAAAACGAAGATTGAACGGTTGGATTTAGTAATGGTGTACTTGAATTTTCAGAAGTTTGTATTTTTTTCATAATGTTGTGTACAAAAGAAATTTGAAATAAGTGATTCCTTAAAATATAAGTGCAGCATTATTCCAGCCGACCACTTAATCAAACTAATAAAGTGTCAACTGAACAGTGGAGTTCGATGTGCGCGGCTGGAGCGAGAGTGTGCTGTGTGCTGTGCGGCATGCATGATTTTCATCATTTTTCGCAATGACGCGCCACCACGAAAAATCTGAAAAAAATGTATTTTGAAGCAGACGCTTCAAGGTTTGTTTTGAAAAAAATTGGAGGTGTACCTCTAAAACATAACCTAAAAAAATATATATTTTCAAAATTTGAAAGCATTTGTTTTATCTCTATTTTTTATCCAAAAAATTCAAACTTTTTTTTGAAAGTAGTCTTCTTGGTTAACACAATATATATTTTGTTCGTCAAAATCAGTTCAGCCGTTTTCGAGAAAACCCCATTTTTTAATTTTACCCCCCCCCCCCCTCAATATCTTCCAAAAACCTAAAATTCTAAGGTTGAATTTGCAGCATTTTATATTCACATAGATGTCAACATACGGTGCCAATATAGGCTTCACAATGGGGGCAACAGCAACCAGATATCTACGCATGTATTCTGCACCTGTACCTCCCAGTAGAATGTCAACGAATAAGATGCCATACCATAGTTTTCACGATTTTATGGTAAATGAAAAGACCTTTTACTTCTTACCACATGTGCTCAAAAGTATAGTTTCCCATTCACAAAATACAAAAAATCAAACCATAAATTTTTCACATTTAAAGATATTTCTTTTTCATAAAAGAACGAAAGTCCGTCTTTGCTCACACAGACTGACGAAACACCGTGTGTGTAATATTTAAATGATCAAATCACTTTTTTATTTAGATAAATAATAACATATGATGTAGAATCATGTGGTTCTCAAAATAAAAAAATGAGTTTATTCCATGCACTGAAGTCAAAAATAAAGCTTTAGCGACGGCGAGTCTGTGTGCTTTTCTGTCTGTCCATCTGTTGTTGAATACGATAACTCTTGAAAGAATGAACGGATGAAATCAAGCTTTGGCTCACTTTTTGTACGCCCCTTTTTTGTTCGCTGACCAGACTTCCTTGACAAACGGTTATAGTTTTGTTCATAGAAAATTCTATGCAAAAAATAAAATATTTCAATTTTACGCCAAACGACGATGTGATACGCACAGATATATAGATACTTTTTTTACAGCATTGTTTCACAGGACTCGTCTTTTTCGTTTTCTGTATCGAAAATACTACAAATAAGTGGAAAATTCTAATTTGAAGCTGAACGATAGATACATAAAAAAAATTTTAAAAGAAGGATTGTAGCTTTTTATAAAGATCTAAAATTTGTATTTCAAATATTTTTAATAAGACATGTAATTTTTGTTTCCTTTACAGAAAAGACAAAGCTTATCCTTTCTAATTTATTTATCAAAACTGACGTTCAAGAAAAAAAAATCCTGATCTTATGCCAAAAAGCACATAAGGCGATATATATAAAAAGTCCAAAAGAAGACTTATAGGAGTTTTTGATTTAGCCATTGAAAGTGCTATAGAAAACAAAATTCTTCACTACTTTAAAAGAACAGAAATGTAATTGATAACAAATCACTTCATGCCACTGGGTACTACATAGCATGATGACAGCCATTCCAGGATAGCTAAATCGTGTAATTCTGATATAAAAGATTCAGCATGACAAGCCTTTAACTTAGGAATACGATTTAGGATACTCAACAAATAACATAATGAAATGCTTAAATTATGATATATGTATATGTCCAGTTATTACTGTTAGTGTCCATTTCAGAAATATTACGGTTAGAATTTGATATTTTTTATTCGGAACTTTAATCAGATTATTATATCAGCTTACCTCATTGCAAGTATCTTCATTCTGGTAAACCCATTCGAACTGTGATAAATAATAATTGGTGAAAGCAGTTTCATAATTAGAGGGAACAATTCTAATTTAAGCGTTCCAATGAAATTCCATATAGAAATTTGAAAACCAAATTCGACAGAAGTTTCTAAGAACTAATTTTATGTATGGAAATGCATCTTAAATGTTTAAATAAAAACTGTACAAACCCTTATTTCTACTGACACAAAACAATATATTCCTTGCATAAATTATACTCCCGACGTTAAACTCTTATTATTGTACCAGGTATGCGAACTAAATCTCATCGCGGAAATTAAGTTCACAATGAACTTCTACGCTTCTTCCGCCGATGCCTCATTCCATGACTTCAAAGCCATGCGCCAGATGCGCAAATAACATCTTTCTCGAGGAAGTTAGCTTTTATACAAAGTGGTTTCTCGGGATTTTCAAGGCGACTGATTACAAAACTAAACTAACAAAATTCAAAATTCAAAATGGCAGATCCAATATGGCGGAGAGTATGCTAACAAAATTTTAGATTCTCTTGAAACTTGGTATAAGAAAGTTTCCAAGGTCGCTGATTTCGAATCTGAAGTCAAAAATTCGAAATTAAAAATGGCAGATCCAAAGTGTCAGGCGAGTATGCTGAAAAAATTTTTGATGTTCATGAAGCATAAAGGGGGTTGTTGAGGTCGATGATGACGACATGAAAATAACCGTAGGAGGGCAATTACGAGCAGCTGGATTTTCAATTTTATATAAAAGGACTTCCTAAACTAATTCGTAGAAAAAGTGCATACACAGAAGTCTGAAGTTTTTCTCTGCGTGTTTCTTATTACATTAGCAACTTCAGAAATATTATTTACGACCTAAAAGAGAATTGCTTGAACAAACTAGCTATTGGTCAGAATTCATGCATATGTACTTAAGAAACATCAACAATTGATTGAACGTAAAAGTTGATTGGTAAATGCAATTTCTATAAACAAATACTTCAGTACGGATGTTGAAAACCCTGATTTGTCCCACAAAATGCCTCATATTTTGTATTATATGATTTATTGCTGATAGCGAATAAATTAATTGTTTATAACTAATATATTGAACTAATCTCCCAAAGAAATGTTTATTCGGGGAAAATTTCGTTTTTTGCAATAAATTTTGTCGGCAGCAACTTATTTGCGATATTTAATCAAGATTTGCAGCTTATAATTAAATACTCTAATGGTAATGTTTTATCCTTGAGTAATAAAATGCAACAATTATTGTTGTTAATGATACATAGTATGCACAAGTGACATAAATAAACATTTCTTCGTAGAAAAAATCATTTTATTAATAAAAATCATTTTTATGAATAACATATTAAAAGAATGAACTAATTCCACGTCACCACGTGGAAATACGCAGCTTCTTTCGTCGATTTTATGCAGAACTTTCTCACATTGGGGCAAACAGAACATCCGTGGAGAAACTGATTTTCAGAATACAATTGTTATCTCATTTGACTGTGTTAAAATAATGAATTCTCATGAAATTCCGCATCAAACTGTCAATGACGTTTTTTTAAAAAAAGATTAGTATTATTTTTTGATTTTTAAACAAAAATGTAAAAAAATTATAATTTTCAAGTATACCATTTTTTAAGACATACTTGGTTTCATCGAAAAATGTATAGAAAGCATAAAACAGCGATTCGTTATTTGATTCGAACTAAATTGGAAAATTTTATAGAAAAAAGTTCTTTAGTTGAAATAGTGAAATTCAACTAATAATTCGTTATTTTATAAATAAACATTGTATGGTAAACACCGAAACTTTTTCTTATTAGGTACTTATGATTAAACAAATGCATTTTTTCACGGAATTGATCACATATCACTTACCAATGAAACCAAGGTACCATATTTTATCATTCAATAAAAATTCATAATTGGGGAAACATTTTTAATTAACAAATGCTGAATTGAGCAAATGCTTATTTAACAATTACTTTTTTAGCAATAACTTCCTACTATGAATTGATAACATTTAATGATTATTTATACAACATGAACTAACAATTGCATTATTTGGCTTTTTTAGCATTTAAAAATTTTTCTTATGGAACTAACTATTCATAACAAATTTGAATACTTTTTTCAGATATTTCAATATCGATCCACTTAAAAATTCTATATTGTATATTGTCTACGACTACGTTAATTAAATGGTTAATTACGTTTATTGAAAAAAAATTTAATGCGAAATAATACTCAATAATGCATTTGCTAATTGGGTTTGATTAATCAGGTATCAAATGTTATTAATTCGTAGGAAGAAGTCACTGCAGAATAATTGTGTTTTAATTCCGTAAAAAAGAGAAATTTACATAAAATTATGAAAAACTGGTTAAAGTGATTGTTGTTAACAATAAGAATTGCTTATTTGTATATTACAAATTAAAAAAATGCTTAAACATTGGCGTTGCTATTGAACTTCTTTTTTGGATAGTTGCTTCATGCTTTTTAGATATTTTTGAATGAATAATAGTATTTGTTAAAAAACAGTACACTGTAAAATTAAATCTTATGCAAGTTTCTGTTTTTAAATAAACGGATGATTAAAATTTTAAAAAACGGGCATGATAGTTTGATGCGGAATCTTGTCCACGAACGTTTTTTTTTTCTCCACTGCACACTCTAATACTATTGGCTTTGTTTAACGTAACATGATGTACTCCTGCCGCTAAGAAAAAAAATAAATAAAATGTATAATTACGTAAAATCATTTATAAAATAGGTAGCTACGACAATTATTATAAATTATTAAATATTGTTTTGTAACTTGCTGTAATTGACGAACGTTTTATAAACTTAGAGCGCATGATTACGTTATGATAAACTTTAATAGTCATCCCTGATAAAAATATTTCCCATAGTGATTTGTCTCAAAATTGTAATTGTGGTGATTACTCAATATTCTTAATCCAGCCAAATCTTTATCATAAATCAATATAAACTATATCTAAAGAAGTCTCTAAGAGGATTGAATAGAAAAAAAAGTTCACTAAGAAATTGTTATTTCATTCATTTAATTGTAAGGTTCAGCTTAATCTCGAGTTTAATTCAAACTATTTAGAGAGCAACTTATTGTTTTCAACATTAATGATTGTTAAGAAAAAAAAGATGTTGAAGACTTACTTTAATTTATGACTAGTTATTTGAGTTCAGTTGTGGTTTAAAATGTACTTAGTTGGATGCTAGGATTAAAATTTATTTTTTTACTATAACTGTACATTATCAAATTTTACCTAACAGTTCCACTGTTTCAGTTAATTCTATTATTTGCCACCACTGTACGTTGGAATGAGGACGTTTTGCGATTTACACTATTTCTGTGACCAGTCACTAGGGGGCTTGCCAACCCATGTCCCAACAAGTCATTTGAAAGAGGTAGGAGTATGACTGAAATTATTGATATGACCAGCCACAGGGGCCTTTCCTTATGTGATATTGCAAAGAGTTAGGGATGTCACGTACATTTTCTGTGACCATTCACCCAAGTGTCACAAGTCCCATTTAAAGCAGTTCCACACTTTGTCCCAACATTTTGATTTAGAAAATCAAAGGGCTATGGTCAATAAAGAGGGGGGTTCTGGGTTCTGAGGCAATTTCAGTATCAGCAAAATGTAGGGGTACATAAGTCTACATAAGTTATTTCAGTCTTAAAAGGCAAATGTAATTACAACTGTTTGCTTTGCAATAAATTTACTGTTGCTCAGGATTTATTAACTATTTTGCTTGAAAATTCATCTTTTGTAGTACAATTTCACGGTTTTTAGTCGAAAAATTAAAACAGCGCAGGAGCCTTTTTTCTATGCGGGAGCAGGGGAATATAATTATGATATGAAATGGTACAATTTGTACCCACTATACTATGTTAAAGTTTTACATAAATAATAAATATAAAAATAAACAAATGAATAGTGTATAATGAATAATAATAAATAATAAATGGAGGTATAAAATTCATATTGCCAAAGATTTAACAAGGGTTTTAAAGGTTTCCTAAAGATTGCACAGACTTGACAAATAGTACAAAATATTTTTAATTTTTATTAAAGATTTCCAAAGATTTCAGAAAGATTTCATAACAATTTTTAATTTTCTAGAAGATTTTAGGTAGAAATTTCCAAAGATATCACAAAGAATTCGGAAAAACTTAAATTATTTTACAAAGACTTCAATTATTTCATAAAAATTCCCAATAGATTTTAAATATTCCAATAAGATTACAATCATTTTCCAATGAATTCAAATATTTGGCAAAGATTTCAAATATTTAGCACAGATTTTGGAATGACTTATAAAATTTCACAAAGTCTTTAATGATTTTCCAAATATTTCACAAATTTCTCAAATATTTCCAAATATTAAAAAATTATTTTAAATGTTTCGAAACGATTTCCAAAGATTTCACAAAGATTTGAATAATTTTTCCAACATGGTACAAAGATCTTAGTGATTTCCCAAAGACTTAAAATATTTATCAAAGATTTCATATAAATTTAAATGATTTCACAAAGACTTCAATGATTTCACAAGAATTTAAATAATTGTACGAATAGAAACAAATATTTAAAAAATATTTCAAATATTTTGCAAAGTTTTCCGAAGATTTTTCTTAAGATTTCACAAAGATTTCAAATATTTCACAATGGTTTCAGATAAATTTCCAAAAGTGCTACAAAATTTCAACATATATTTCGCAAAGATTTTGGCTTAAAATATTTTACCAAGATTTCACTTATTTCCCAAAAACTTCAAAAATATTTCAAAGATTTCACAAATATTTCAAATATTTCATGAAGATTTCGAATAGATTTAAAAAATTTAACAAAAAGGTTAGTGATTTCAATAATTTTACAGATATTATCAAATACTTTTAAAAAATATTTCAAAGATTTCGTCAAGATTTCCAAAGATTTTACAAAGATTTCACAAAAATGTCAATGATTTCGTGAAGATTTTAAATATATTAAAAACTTTTCTCGAAGATTTTAATTATTTCACAAAAATTTCACATATACCAGGGTCGGTCAAAGCAATGGGAAATAGGCGGCAATAGATACCCAGATCTAGCGCCGCGTATAAGGGGTCTTTGAACTAGATCGTATGTAGACGTAATATTGCACGTATACATGTATATATTTTCTTTACATGTCTTGTATTTTATTATAATTTAAGGGAAAAAAGACTTAGAGCAAAATTTGAAGAATATGAGACAAAAGACGGAAAAGCAACATTTTTTCGATATTTGTCACATAGAAGATTCTCAAGGTCACACATTCGCCACAAGATTGCACAATATGTACTTGGCTTCTTCAGCCGTGATACGGTGAATTGTGAAACGTTCCTTGACATCGTAGATCAAACGGAAAAATTCGCCAGTCTTCTCAATGGTTACAACATCCATAAAACCGGTTGAGTAGTTACGGTCAGTACGAACTTTTCCATCGACCTTGATGAGCCTTTACATACAGATTTTGTTCACTTCGCTGTTGAATCATATTTTTGAAATTTGGCACTAATTCTTTCGTATGTCAATACGCAAATAAAAATGTGCAAAAATAAGTTTTTCAACAATTTTTCAGGTTGCCAGTCGTACATGAAAGTTTTCAAATTTCAAATGTTTCCAAAAGTCAACGTTCCCTTGCCCTGTTCACCCGCTGACGACAGCAGCGCACATACAGTTGGTCTGCGAACTAAATATAATCATAATAGTACACGGCCGTGGACTTCCCACTGCGTTTACCGTCCCTGACATACACTGTTAGAAATGTTCGAAAAAATCCGACACATTTAAGGTACTACAGTAACTGAAATTTACGAAATTAAGTTCCTGAAAACGAAATTCAGTCAGTTGTATAGTAAATTTACTAAATTTGTATTTAACTTCAGAAGCGGTTTCTGAAAATAACGAATATTTTCCTAAAATTCGTAAATGGTAACAGAAATATAAGTTATCGTATCGGAAAGAAATGCGCAGTTGCATGCGCACTGCTCGCTTCTCGAGCGTGTTCGGTTAACAGACGAAGCATGGAGATTCAGCATCGGTGCCTATTTTAGTAGAAGTGACACCTTTCTGGATTTCACATAAATGATGATTTCACATAAATTTTATATTGGTTTCGGAGTGCACAAAGATTTCCCAGAGACTTCAATAATCTTACAAATACAGCGAAACCTAAAGAGAGGGCCCCCTGATATAGTTCTTCTGAGAATTAACGCCGCGCTGCAAGTAGGGCTAAAAGGAGCTGCGCAGGGTGATTGGCGGTCGCCCAAGCGTGAACAAACAAAAGCGTGTTCTACGAAACGGAATCTCTATCTGGGCAATTCCTTACCTCCTACAGACCCAAAACCGGCCCAGTTTCCGAGTTTCACTTTATTGTAAAATATTTCACAAATATTATACAATATTTCAAAAATATTGCAAATATTTCGCAAAGATTTTAGATAGATTTCAATAATTTCCCAAAGATTTCCAAATACAGTCAACTCTCATAACAGGGCCTCTCATAATAGTTCCGCTTCTCTTAATCCTCGCCCGAACGCTACCCCTACTCCTATCGTTCAGTCGCTCACTCGCAATTTCATATCCGACTCTCTCAATA
>JAAAKG020133685.1:0-14091 GCA_010014905.2 Druon quercuslanigerum | reverse complement strand
TCCATCCCCCTCTCGTACTCGAAACTCGGCGAATATCATAAAAAAAATAAAATAAAAACCCCAAAATAATTAATTAGAGTGACTCTTACTCTTTCTCCCTATGAAAAGCCCATGAGAGTGTGTTACGCCAAAATATAAATATAAAACATTCCAGAAAAATAAAGAAAATATCAAAAATAAATAAGATAAGTTGGCCCTCGTTCGAGCCTCAATGAACCGTTTTTAACGGATATTTCCTCTAAGAGGGGAGGATTTGTTTACAAATGGATAAATAAAAAAAACATACAAGCTAATTTGCAGGTGAAACCTGCAACATTACAGTATTCCTTTAATTTTGTTTCTTGAGTTGAAATTTTTTTTATAATTACAATTACTCTCAAGTTTAAAAAGCTATAGAATTTCGATTATGTGATGCATAATACCGATTGTCATTACGAATAGTATCGATTAAATTAATTTCTAATTAATTATTCCTACCCTAGCATTCTTTAAAAGAATGGAAAGACTCCCAACGTGATCTGCTCTCCTCGCTTCACTTGGCCCTACTAGTGGACTAACTCTGACGTAGATTCAGTGCAGAGGGCTTATTATAGTTTACCAACTAAAGTCCCATTATTCTCGATTTGTTCTTACTATTAAAATCTCATATAAAAAACATGAGTATGTTTTAGGAGGTTTGAATTCAAGTGTTTAATTAAATCCTTAATTGTGTGCCAAACAGGCATGTCTTAAGCATTCTAACTAGGGATTTTTTCGACTCCTTTTGGTTATATGATTTTGATTCAGGATGAGACTAAACCTTGTTTATTTACGACTTTGGATGATTTACTCTAAACAATTTTTAAAATTATTTGTGGCCAAGCAATCGATGAATACCTCAAAACTTTAACTTTTGTCTAGGGAGAGAGCTGATAGTTGTGTTCATCAGACAAAATAGCGTCCGACCACAAACCCACATTGAGCACTAAGGAGAAGTTTCCTCCGCCATTCAGTGGAAAAAGTCAGAGAACACCTATTTTATATTATTTTGTTCTTTGTTTTTTTTGCGGGGGCGTGTCTTGAAAACATCCTTCTCATGACTTTCCTTCAGTGGCTGGCTATTGACTAAGTCATTCTTATTTCTTGCCTTTATGGGTTCTATATTGATTCCCTTTTCATATCTGATCTTTATTGGCTAAATATTAGCAATAAATGACAAGTTCACATTATATGACCTTGAAAAAAAACTGTGTCTTACGGCTATGACTTTCTTTGCATTTCCCCGTTAGAGCCCCATAACTTTCATAGGGAACATTTTTTTTGCATAACTGCAGTTTTCAAGATATTTGGTAATGTTTCTTAGAAGGGTTGGATGTTTAACCCTCTATAACTCGAGAACTGTCAATTTTCGAACTTTGTGTACTAAACTTGGAAAAAATTCTTAGAAAGTATAATAGAAATAAGTAATTGAAAACAGTACATTGAAACTGGTAATTGTTTTTCACTAGAAAAATTTCCCTCGATTTATCGAATCCAGTATTCAGGATATGCGTGCAAAATTTGGTGCTGATTTTCAAAAACTGTGGACTTTCATGAACAGCATACGTTTGAGGCCATTTGATTTTATATATTTTAAAAACTGTGCCCCTCCCCCCCCACCACTATCAAGACATGTCCGTAAGCCCAAGGAATATGTAAGAAAACTTTAATGCCGATTGGTCAAAAAATGCAAACGTACACGCCCACCCCCCATATGTGTATCAAATTTTGTGACGATTGGTTAAAAAGTATTGGTAAACTATTTGTTTATATTTTACTTGAAGTTACTTAATAATTATTCAGGTTAAGAAAAAATAATTTTTTAAACAAATTATTATTCTTTATAACTATCTTTATCTATATTAATAACAGATCATTGCAGTTTCATCTGAAATTTTTTAACTTCGGTCTACTTTACAAAAAGTGTGGTAATAATGAATAATTTTCTTTTAAAAAATCAGGATATAGAAGATTTTTGCCGTACCGAGATCCTTCAAGGTGTCATGGATTCAATAGTCAAAACAGAAGCGGTAATCGCCGTCCTTCTTTTCGGCGATTACGATGGCTGAACTGAAAGGGAACGCGGTTGGTTCTATTATGCCATCCCGCAGCATTCCACGCACCTGGACGTCGATGTCTTGTCGTTTCTCTTTGGAATAACGACGGGGCGCCTCACGGAAGGGGTGTCTATCCCTCAACCGGATGTAGTTGTGCACATTGATCAGGTTCTGTTTGAGGTGGCTGCCTCCGTAGAAGAGAGACGAGTGCTGCTGTATGAGTTTGCGGAAATCCGGCTCGTACTCGATGGGGAAGTTGCTCTGCACCTCAATTTCTTCCGTGGGGAGGCAAAATCATAGTCGTGCGGGAGGGGACTGATATACACCCTATGCCCTCCGGTATTGCCCACGAATTTACAATCAGTAACATGGTCGTGAATGACCATGTCCTGTTTTAGTCAGGGTCGGCCCAGGGTGAGTTCGGACCTTAACTCGAGGCTAATGTGTTAGGTGCCGAGGTAATCGGCCTGCTGAATGGTGGGGACCAGGTCAATGGTGCCACTCAGTTGGATGCTTGCCCCCACGGCAGGCAACAAAGCTTGGGTGGGGGGAGATGTGCGGCGGGATAGCTCGGATGACGTCAAAATTGCTTGTTTGACAAAGTTCTCCGCGGCTAAGGTGTCGATCTCAGCAATTACTCTCGTTTGCCCGGAAGGATTCTGATTCGGGGCAAGCTGGTGAGGTCTGCTGAGACAGCGCTTAAGATTAGGGCGCACTCAGCGTGATCAAGGCGACAGTAGCATCTGCCTCGGCCGCCCAATCTCTCCAGTTTCCCGGAACTTCGGTGGCTTGACGGGCTTTTATCACCGGGCACTTCCGGTAGAAGTCACGCTCCGGGCAATAATAGCATTGCGGCGGGGTCCATGCTGGGGCCGAGGTTGCGTCGGCGTTTATTTTTAGTACGTTGTTCGTGCCGTGATTCCTAGCTGCCGCATTACGGACGGCCTTTCTCGGATTCAAAAGAAGTTATGTTTGCTGCCCCTAAGACTTTCTTAATCGAGGGCTTGAGCGCCTCGAGCAACAAGGACACGATTTGTTCCTCCGGGGCGGCGGGTAGTAAATGCAGTGTTAATAAATACTTCCTCTGCAGGAAGATGCCGTTCGTCTCCCGTTCTTCCTGCTTGGTGAAGTAAAGTTTTATGTGTAGCTTGTTTAAAGCAGAGATTCGACGAAGTGCTGGGTGAGCAGGGTCCTAAATTTTGCTGATAGCAGCAATAAGGTCTTATAAACCTCGTACCACTTCGAGGCCTTTTCCGTTAAAGATAAGGTGACCATCCTTGACCACAAGGATGATTCTATTGAAGCTTCGGTGAAGAAGACCTCACAGTGATTCAAAAACGCTTTCGGGTCCTCGTGGTCTATTCTAGGAAGGTAGGCAGCGGAACATCGGACGTACGAATGGCGCGAATTAGCGAACGGCAGCTCGCGAGCGACGTACTCGGTGGTTGTGGCATCGCAGTACTCAGCGATGGTGTGACAGTGGGCACACTAGTAGGCTGCTGGCTGGTGTTGGTGAGTTGTGGCAGCGAGCGGGGTGCATTTATTTCCCCCATTGGAGCTGGGGCTGTTAATCCGATCGGACGTAGTGGACAAGGGATGCCAGATGGTGCAGTAAACAGCGATGTGGCTGTTCGAGCTTGTGATAGGGCCCTGGTGTGGTGCTTTTCGGGCACACTACATTGCTGTTGGCGGTTGTTGATGAATCGTGGTGGTCAGCGGGCTACTTTTAGTATCCCCGTCGGTGCTGGTGTTGTTCGCCTGGTCAGCCGCGGGTTGGCTGGCGCGATTTTTGTGTCCGGGCGGCTGCTTGGGCCCGGTGTTGGTTCATTCCAGTGATGCCAGTCAGGGCCGCACGCGCGCGCATCATTTTGACTTACCACTGGAGAAATTCTACCGTTGGTCAAACTTTTACGCGCGCGATTCAAAATCAAATTAATTTATAATCCTTAAAATAAAAAAATAAATAATTTATTTTATTTTAAGGATTATAAATTAATTTGATTTTGAATCGCGCGCGTAAAAGTTTGACCAATGGGAGAATTTCTCCAGTGGTAAGTCAAAATGATACGCGCGCAGGCGGCCCCGACTGGCATCACTGGTTCATTCGTCCTCAGCGGTTCGCTGAAGAGCACACGCGAAATGCCTCGCGCTATATCAGGTGTGCTTTTGCTCCTTACTTGATGTGTGGCAGGGAGCGATGACCTCCTTTGGCTGCCTCCGGGCTGTGGCGAGGCTGGAGTATCAGCGTCTGTCTCGTCCATGATGGACGGGCTGTGGTAGGGCGCCACCTCGTTTTGTGGTTGAATCTTGTGAAAAATTCATTTTTTGCTTGAGAAACAATATTTTCAACTGAATTTTCAATATTCGATTTTTAATTAAAAATTAATCTCTTTTATTTAAGTATTTCACTATTTAGATAAAAACTGATATTTTTGGATAAAAAATTAGTTGTTTTGTTGACATGTTGTCTTTTTCAGTAGAAAATTAGTCTTCTTTATCAAAAAAGCATCTTTTCATTTGAAAATACAACTACTTGAATTTAATGTTGAACTCTTTTGTGAAACGTTCATTTTTTTATAATTTATCATCTAAGTTGATAATTCTTCCCTTTGATTGAAAAATTATTGTATTATACCTTTTGGCAAAAAATATTCTTGTTGGTTCCCAATTCATTATTTTAAATTGGATATGCAATGGTTTGATTGAAAATTAATCTGGTGTAATTTTTTTAGTAAGGAATTATTATTGTAATATAAAATTCATCCCTTTGGTATAAAATTTCACATCCTATGATGAAATATTCTTATTTTTTAGTTAAGAATTAAATGCCTTCTACTTAAAAAGTAATTATTATGTTTTTTGTTGAAAATTCCCTATTGGAACTTCATTATTTTCTTTAAGAAATGCAAGTATTTTGTTGACAATAAACCGGCTTTGGTTGCGAATAGAACTAATTTAAAAAATAATAATTTTTTATTGAATATTATAAGTCTTGATTTTAAACCAAAACATTTTTTTCTTTAAGTTTCAACTGTTAGTTAAAAATTCAAGTTTTTAGTGGCAAATAAACTTTTACATTGAAAATTCACAAAGTCCGATATTTCAAGATTCTATTACAATAAATATTATATCAACTTTGCAGAATAATTTGAAAATTAATAATATTAAATTCTTTAACTCGGTCAGAGACTGCTTATTTAGATATTACAAAAAAAAGTACAAATTTTGTCCATAAACATGATTTTATCATTCATTATTTATTTTTCACTAACTTTTATTCGCCGCTTTCTTTCGTATATCTTTTTTCGTATCTTGCATAGTTTGACCGCCAAATGGAATGTTTTATTTTTTATTATTTTTCCTGCGATCAGAATTTAAATTTTCGATTTTTAAAAAAAATTCAAGAAGTCCGTACGACAGTCTTGTAGGGTGTGCAAAAAAAACATTTTTCTCGCCTTGACTTTTTTTCGTGTAGTGCTTTGTTGGGCTGTTAATGTTAATTTGCGTTTCTTTTTTGGATTTTGAAAATACTACAACTCTGGAAATTAATTCTGTTTTATAGGAAGTTCGCTTATTTTAAATAAAGACAAACAAAACTGGTTCTGGCTCGGAATTTTGTTTCTTCTCAGTTTAAAAATAGCAGCGATAAAACATTTCATTCAAAACGGTGACGTGGAATTTTTACACGAAGACTAAAGTTAAACAAACATTGATTTTTTTAGTCTTTGAATGACTGAACATAGTTATTTTGAAGTGGCTTACATATGGTATACATCAGAGGATGTTTCGCAACCAATTAGGAAATTTTATTCTCATGCATATCACCCAGAAATTTTTTTAAATTCACAAATATTCGAGTGCACTTTTTGTTTGAAAAACAGTTAAATATTTACAGGTAAATTTTTCAATATCACTGCCAAAAGTATATTTATAGGGTCCCAAAAAAATGCCATGAGTAAAATAATTTGTTTTTTAAGTTTTTGGCGCTAATCATGATTCTGTAGCGCGTTTTTAATACAAATTGTTTCTAATACATAAAGCAACACTCCATACCTATAATTTTATGTTTATGCAAATTGTTTAAACAATGATTATTATTTTTAAAATTTTTTAGTTAATTGTTATAAATAAATTAACTTAAAAAATATTCTACACTATGTAATCATCGTCTGCAATGCAAATTTTTGCTTTAAAATAATTTGCTTTTATCGGAAAAATAATAAGGGATCCTAAAAATTTGACATTCTATATTTTTTATTAATTTTACAAACAAATTATATAAAAAAATGCCTAGTTTAAATTTTTAGGCAGAAAGAAATCAATTTTTCTCCTAATTTTTCTCAAAATATGCCGCCAATGATATTTAGTGATGGAAAATTATCGTCCGATATTCTTTATTCATTTTATAAACAAATTATACAATAAAATTTATAACTTGCTCATTTAAGGTTCAGAAAAATTATTTTTTCTTCCAATTCACAAAATTTTGCAGTGCAAATTATTAAAATTAATTTTTAAACAAGAAAAAACAAAAATCGTATTTTTCTTCAATCTTTGCAATAGGATAAAAGTTTAAACTGAAAAAAAAATTTCAAAGCAGGCGAGATAAATCTCTTCAAAATTTGATGCTGATTTTTTCTATAAAAAATCCAAAATGGGTTAATAATTCTCAGCTTCTAGTAATTATGAACTTCAAGAAAAAGATTTTATTTTTTTTGAAACGGTTGCATTTTTCCTGAGAAATATGACATTTTTAATGAACAAGATAATGTGCTTTATCAAAAAGACAAACTTTCAACAAAAAGATTGAATTTTCATTTTTAAAAAACTTTAGTTTATTTCTTAAAAATAAAGTGATGCAAAACCAAAATATTAATTATAATCAAATCGTAAATTTTCTGAAATCCTCTAATTCTGGAATAGCTAGTTTTCAAATAAAAATATTTATTTTCAATAAGAAATAGTAAATTTTCAATAAAATTCGTTAAATTTATAACTAAATAAATTAACTCTTACTTGAAATTATACACTTTAAAAAAAGTTTCTTTTTCAACCCAAAAGATAAATTTCAAAAAAAATAGAATAAAATTTAATTTTTAAATATAAAAACATGTTTCCCATGTTCCCCATGTTTCCACCCAAAAAGATGAATTTTCATCTGAAAGGATTAAGTGTATAATATAAATTCGACAAAAATAAAATGCCTAAATGTTTAGTTAATAAAATGCAATTTCAATAAAAAACGTAAGTTACAAAAACAATACGTGCCAACAGGTTAACTTTCTACCAGAGATTTTCAGTTAGATGAGTTTTAAAGCAAATAAAACAAATTTTGAATGAAATACTTAAATTTTTGACCAAGCGGATTAATATTAAACAAAAAAGATTATTAAATTGTTAAAAAATTGCAGAAACAAATCAGGTTACATTTTCATTTAAAAAAAATTAATTCAGAATACAAAAACTATATTTGTATTTCATTATCATGAAACAAATTGTAGAATTGAACGTAAGAAGATTAGTGATTACGCTAACATAATGTGATACAATTATTATTTAAAAAATTAATTATAAATGAAAAACTAATTTTCAAGCGAAAGCAATTAATTGTGAAAAAATTGAATTTCTAGCAAAAAAGATTAATTTTTCACCAAATAAATGAATTTTCAACTCAAAAAGATAAACGTCCAACTAAACAGTAAGACAAATATTGTCAAAACTTAACTTTGATCTTTTTTCTAGATAATTTAAGGCAGCAAAAAGAAAATCTTTATATTTTTTATTGAAAAAATTAGTTTAAATCATTATTTAATTATTATTATATTAGTTATTATAATAATTACATTTATCAAATAATTTTTAAGGTATGAGAAATAGCGAAAATATAAAAGTAGGCCATACAAAATAACATCAACTTCGTTTTCCAAAAACGTTATCTTGTTTTCAACAATCTGGTATTTGTACACGAAAATGTGTTATCGTCAAAACTGGATTACCTTGCCGCAAAAGAATGAGGAACAAACAGATTTCTGTTAAATATTTTTGTTAATGGTATCAATGAATAATGAAATTTAAAATAATAAATTAAATAAAACATACTTTTATAAATTGTATATTTTGAAAATTTTCTTATATCCACAATTTCATTTACAGAATTACTACATTTCGTTTTCTTTTTATTTTTAGAAAATTAATTTTAGGATAGTCAAAAAAATTTAAGCAACGTTTTTAAAATTTAATTTCAAAAACAAATTATATTTGTGCAAGAATCAGAAAAAACGCAATTCTCTTTGATCACTTCCAAATCCTTAAAAAGCTTCTGAATTTATTTTCAACATCATCAAAAATCTATATTTTGTATTGAATTTTTTAAAACCTTTTAAAATGTTAAATTATTTCAAAAATTTATTCAAAACGTCTATCGTTTATAAATTCACAAAAATTTCTAAAATTACCAATATTTCCGAAAAATATTAAAATATTCAGGAATTGGGAACATTACTAAAAATTCTCAACAGCTCCATATTTTTTAAAAATTGCAATTACAGTAGGAAATTAATTTCTTAAAATACATAGCTATTATGTTGAATAATCTTTTTTTTTTGTTGCAATTTTTGCTGCTTTTAAAATACAGATTTTTTGCTACAAACAACTTAGTGGAATGTTGAAAACTTTTGTTTACAATTAGTAGAGAATTATTGTTTATTTATAAACCTTCATTAACAAAAACAAATATTTAAGAAATATTTTATTACATAGTAAAGCAAAATGTTCATTCAAAAAATATCAATCTGAAACAAAATAGTGAAAATTTCAACCAAGAAGGGGAAGTTTCAACTAAAAATAGGATTCTTCGACCACAAAGGGATTCTTCCAAAGCTTTCGAACAAAATAGTTTAATTCTCAAGCAAACAAGTTTAATTTTTTTATCAAACAGTTTCAATTTTATACAAAAATGATGCATTTCCTACTAAAGTGGATGAATTTTTAAATTATTTATTTTTCGTACCAAAATATAAATTTTAAGTTAAATTTAAATCTTCTACAAATATATTTGAACCTTTAACCCAAAGAGGTCAATTTTCAACCAAAAAGAATTGCATCTAAAAGAAATTGTGAAATAATTAAACAAATGGTAAAATTTATAACTAAAACGATATTTATAAAAAAGAAAGAAATTAATAACGAGTATATATAAATAATAGGCGAATAAATTTCAGACAAGAATATTATATCAGAGATGCCGCAATTTTTGTCTTAAAAATGACTGACCTGACCAATAATATTCCAAAACGTTAGTCCCTACTCCTTGAGCAGTTACGTATTTCAAGCATGCCTAGTAACATGTATAATGAAAATTGGGATGAAATTGTTTTTAGTCTGTTTTTTTTCCTCTCCTTTCTCTGTTTTTTGAAAATTCCTCGTTTTTACCTGTTTATTGAGTAAACTTCCCCTTTTTTAAATTTAATTTACTGAAAATGGAATTTAAATTAAAATATTTCTAAATAAGCAATAATATCTTTTAGACTAAAATTCTTCTATTTGGTTCAAGGTATAAATATTTTTTTTTAATTAATTTTTTTTTAGTTAAAAATTCATTTTTTTCCAATGAAAATTGAACAATTCTTTTTGGGTTTGGAAATTGATTGGTTAAAGATACAATTGTTAGCATATTGAAGGAACTGTCAGACATATTAGAGCAAGGTTATATCTATTTTTCTTATACCAGGTCAACCCCATACTCCTTTCCAAAGTTTTGTGGAGGGGGAAAGGGATCCCTGTGTTAGGTCACATAAAAAATTTTGGTCAAAAGACTTCCCATTTCGACGGTCTCGTGGGGGCATGAATTTGGAGAGAAATCAAGCAAATGATTAATTGAATCTGATGTGAAGGTTCTATATGCAATAAACATTGCAGACATGAAAAATTATACTATGTAAGATAAAAAAGCTTCGTCATTCTGCTTAGTATAGACCAAACTCTCGCTCGCAGGCCAGTGTCGGGGGTTACCTTCCTATAGAGAAACCAAATAGTAAACAGTCAGGGCCTCCTTAACCGCTTCCAATTGGTTGATGCTAGGAAAGGGATTTCCGGTAACAAGGATCAAGCTAGGAGGAAAAGGTGGGAGTAAAGCCGTACCGATCGGAAACAAGGTGTCGTTTGAAAAGTTGAGTGAAATCGTTGGAGCATCCGATTGGTGCTTTTTTATCCCCACTTTTTACTGCTAGGTGATTTCTGTTGCCAGTCCGTAGTATGGTATCATCAACTCCGTTATGCGCCCCTTCCAAGACGACTGTCGCAACCGCTCTCGCTCCTCTGAAAATCTTTGTGCCTGTAGTTCTAGGAAGGTCGTAAATGGGGGGACCAAACGCGAGGTTCAAGTGTATAAAAGAGCACATTCCAAAAAGTGTGTCAGTTACTTTTCATCATTAAGAGATTAAGTATTAATTTCAAATTTTCTATCGCTGGGTATCTATCACGCAGAAATGGAAATCAGCTTCTACTTCCTTATCTGCGTCGGTCTCGTTGCTTTAGCCAGTGAGTTTACTACAATATACGTAATATGCTATTCTTGATACCAACCTTAATTTTTTATTTATTTCTCACCTAAATTAGGATCATACATGAAAAAGTTTTGATTCTACAAAAATTCATACCCTACAGTAAATTCTGTAATATGCAGGTATTACAAGTGCTTATGCATTGATGAAGGGTATTATTATTTGTCATCGATTTTTGGTAGGCGCATGCCATTCGAAAGTGAAATCTTTCTATAACGTCATAGATATGGGATATAATATTTTTAAAATCAATTTGTAATTTTGATTTAGGGATAAAAAAACCTATGCGTTATTTTTTGGGTTATATAGGTTAAATTTCAATTTAAGTAATGTGTCAGAGATACTAGATATGGCGAATACACGATTTCCATAAAGACTGCGATTGAGTCTAAGTTTCGTAAAACAATAAGAAGGAAGTAATCTGTACTATTTAAAAGTAAAAGTTAGTTTTCTCTGGAAAAGTGAACGTTATAATTTAAATGATCAGAACTTCGTGAAAATTATTTGGTTTTGCTAGCGGATCGATCTTTTTCATTAAAAATGTTGTCCTTTTCTTTAATTCCATTATTTTTTGTTGAAAAGTCTATTATTATATTTTTCGTTGGTAATTGATGTCCTTTGGATTGTCTGAATTAAATTTCAAACCAGGCAGGTTGTTGTTTAGCGTAAATTAGACGATACATATTTTTCCCAATGTGCTACAAAAAATGTTCACGAATTTATATACCACATATATATGTATGTAATTGTTGTTAGAACTAATTTATCTTTTTGGATCAAAATGAACTTTTTCATTATAAATTTATACTTTCGACTGCAAATTAAACTATCTTTATAAAAATGTAACTGTTTTAAGGAAAGGTTAACTGCTTTGGAGAAAATTAACGTTTTTGTTGCAATTTCTTTTTGGTGGTTTAAAAAAAGTAACTGTTCTGTAGATACTTTATCATTTTTACTTGGTACAAAAAATTAATCCTTTGGAATAAAAATTTCACTATTCTATTTTAGGTTGAAAATTTACCTTCTCTAAGTTGAAAATTCAACCTTTTGATTAAAATTAGATGTATTTTCTCAGAAGCTCGTCGCTTCCTCTATAAAATTAATCTTGTTTCTTCAAAATTTATCTTTTCACTTGAGAAGAAAACTATTGTTAAAAATCGTATTTTTTAATTAAATTAAACAACATAGTTAAAAATTTGCGAAAATTAGCGGAAATTAGTTGAAATTTGCTGCAGAAAATTTAATTTTCTGTAGAAAAATTATATTACCCTTTCAGTTCAAGGCAAATTTAAAAAAAAGAACAAATTTTCCGCAATAAAGATAAAGTTTTAACAGTAAAAGTTGTGTTTTCAGTAAAAAATAATTATTAACCAAAGAATAAAGTGATTTTCAATAAGATAGATCACGTTTCAAACAATGAGATGAGTTTTCAATTAAAATTGTGAATATTCAAACACAAAAAAATTAATCTTAAACGAAAAAATTGACACTTTAGAAAACTAAATAAACTCTTGTTCAAAAAAGAAATGAAAAGTGTAGCAGTACACATTTGACCTAAAGATATTCTAATGCTTAACCAAAGACAGCTTGCAAATAGGCTGTTTAATTGTCAACCAAAATGAGAATAGTTAAATTTTCATTGAAAACAATTAACTTTAAACGAATAGTAAAAAAAGCATTACCAACCAAATAGTTAAATAAGTAATTTGAAGTTACTTCTATCGATAAATAATAATTATCATTTAATTTTATATTGCAATTAAAAAAATGGAGCTAGATTTCGAAAAAATTCCTAGATAATACCAGATATTCAGATAAGGTAGGCACCCTGAATTTATAAAAGTGTGCCTACAAATGTGAAAAAGTAAGAGAATCACGAAAAGTTATAAAAGTGCTTAGCGAAAATATATTAATTATAATTATTTTGAGCTATATAGCGTATATTTTAATTAAAATAATAGGACAGAAAAACAATAAATAGTTAATAGAATAGTTCGAGAAAAAAATCCATTTGTGTAACATTTACAACTTTACTAGAACAATGTTAAGGTAATATTGGCAATCCGGGAAGTACGATGAGGCTGCCTCGAAATGTAAAAATTAGAATTAATCACACAGTTTATTTCTTTCACCTTACTTCCTTGTAAACGAACGCGATTGTGTATCTTTTGCAGCTGTGTTGAAAGAAAAAAAAATAGGGCACATTTCGAAAAATGTAAATAGGATGTGCCGTCTTTACCAAAATCACGCTTTTACGTTTTATTGATTTTCGATGGAAATATCAGAATTATCTATAGCAATATCTATGCTTAAATAATGGTCAAATATGGCAAACGAGAAGTAATTCACTTGACATTGATCAACTTGATATCATGTATCTTCAAAAATAATAACATTTTATGACTTAAAAGGGTAAAAATTGTTGGAACAAATAATCATTATTTAAGGAATTACAAATTAATTTAGGAACACTTGGAAACCCTTCCATTATGGATTAATAACAATTTGTATTGAAAAAATTACGATAAATAAATTCTTTGGCATGAATTTTATAGAGAACTGCTATTTTGCATTTTTTGGAGTATTTTCTGGGCACAACAATAGGGTGTAGGAAGGGTTAACAATAAAATTTATTTGAATAAAAAATATTATTTGAAAATTCGTTAAGAAGTTACTAGCCTTTAATTCACAAACAGTTGATAACATTTACTTATTTATTTTATTTTTTCGAGAAACAAGTTTTTCTCTTGTTCCAAAACTCCAATTAAGTTTTAAAAGCACGAGTGCATGGAATAATACAACAAAAAAAGTAAAATAAAAGTTAAGGAATTTCGGTACTCGTATCCTTATCCTTATTTTAAAGTAGTTATTGCTTCTTTTCCTCTTTTTTACATTTTTTCGAAAGGTTAAAAATTCAAATTTGGATAAAACAAAAAAGAATTTAAAACCGAAAATTTCATTTTGCTGTCAAACTATGCAAGATACTGATAAAAAATTTAAGTGAACTTGCACGCCCTGAAACGATCTGCAGATTTGTCATGAATTACTTTTAGATAGGACTAAATTTTTTCAGCTTAAAAATATCTATAAATTTGCTTATATTTATTTATAGATAGGACGAGTAGGTTTTCTTTCAATTGTGAAAAATAAGACTAAAAAATTTAAAAATTAATTTTTGGGAAAACGGTACAAGAGACAATCAAAATTAAAAGACAAAACTTGTTTACTCAAAAAATATCTACAAGTATGTTATAAACTCTGGTTACATTGAACATAAAAAAATTATGGAAAAACGACACAAGTTGCAGTAAAATGCTTAATAATAATTTGCATATTGCATATTATGAATGGTAATATTAAAATAGATTTGATGCTTTTACGATGATTCATTATGATAAAGTAGATATTTCGGGTTTCAATCGTGTACTAAACTACGAATTTTGCCGACGTTTCGT
>JAAAKG020133684.1:0-14092 GCA_010014905.2 Druon quercuslanigerum | reverse complement strand
TAAATTTACTACACGTATATGCATATTGCTTCCAATTCATTTATAGTAAAATTGCTATAGAAATTTCTAACAGTGTATGGTAACTGCCCAACATGTCGAAGGCATTTTTGTTTAGAGTTGGATTTTATATTTTTACATTCTCATCAAACAAGGTATTATATTTGTGCAAAATTTGCCCCCCCCCCCCTCAGTTGTTGTCAAATGTCCACGTTTTAAGACCCTCTGATTCCAAAGTATAGGGTTTTACGAATGTGTCTTGCTGCCTGGCTGTGTGTGTGTGTGTTTGCGTGCGTGTAGATTTTTTTTTTTGTCAGCACGATAACTTTCGAAAGAATTGACAGATTGGATTGGCCTTTCGTATACTCTTTTAGTGTCCTACACTAAAGGTCAAGTTCATTAGTAAGCCATTTTGAATACAAATTTCAAAAATTAGCGCATTTTTAATATTTTTGAGACCACTTTTTTCAAAATACAAACATTCTCTCTACAAATATTCATAGTAGTCAAAAATACGAACAATATGTTCTAATGACTTTTTTTTCACAAAACCAAAAATTACCAGAATTGTAGCGTTTACAAAATTCCAAAAAATACACGAAAATGAACATTTTAGGCCAAATAACGCACGATATGAAAAAGAGTCAAGAAAAGATAAATGTTTCTACTACAAGATTATCATAAAAGCTATTGGAATTTTCTTGAAAAATCGAAAATTCAAATTTTTACTAGCACCATGTGCGAGAAAGCTCTGGTCAAAGATCGATCAGCACCAGAAAGCTTTAATTTTTACACATTAAAAGTTGCGTAACTGTTTTATTTTTTAATTTAAAAAGAAAAACAAGGAAGTATTTTTGAGCTGTTGGTTAACTCTTTTGAATCGAAAAAAGAGCATTTTGAAAAAGATAACGATGTGCGAGAAAGCCCAAAAAGCTTCAATTTTGACACGTAAAACGTTGCGTAACTGTTTAATTTAAAAATTTAAAAAGATAAACCAGAGAGTATTTTTGAGCTGTTGGTTAGCCCTATGTTGAATCGAAAAAAGAGCGTTTTTAAAAAGATACCCATGTGCGAGAAAGTCCTGGTCAGAGATCGACGAGCACCAAAAAGCTTCAATTTTGACACATAAAAAGTTGCGTAACTGTTTTATTTTTTAAAGTTACAAAGAAAACCAAGAAAGTATTTTGGAGCTGTTGATTAGCTCTATTGCATCGAAAAAAGCACTTTTTAAAAGTTAACCTTGTGCGAGAAAGCCATGGTCAAAGATCGACAAACACCAAAAAGCTTGAATTTTGACACATAAAACGTTGCGTAACTGTTTAATTTTTGAATTTAAGAGAAAAACAAGAAAGTACTTTTAAACTGTTCATTAGCTCTATTAATATGAATAAAGAGCATTTTAAAAAAGATAACCATGTGCGTTTGGTTACGTACCTAAAAGACGGCCGGGAATGTGAAAAGGAGACCATATGAACTCCCATCTAATAACGCTGTTGGTTCGAAATTAATTAATCGAAATTTCGTTGGACTGTTTTTGTAACTAGACTCTAGACCCTAGACGCTTGGAGAGACGCTTTTTATAAATTATTAGGAGATAATGCAATAGAGCACCACAACTGCGATATAAAACACGACGTGGTAGAAAATTCATTTGACAAAGTATGGATTACTGAGGTTAGGGATATAATTTAGAAGTTAAAAAAAACAGGCAGGCTGCTATGTATACCGCATGTGTAACTTTTAAATCATAAACATAAAATCGGAAATGAGCAAATTTCGTTTTGGAAAAAAGGACAGAAGTTGCAATAAAATGTTTAATAAAAAAAGTTTTTTTTTGAGAATGTGCATTTCTTTTAAAGCAGACAATAAAAATACGTGTGTCAGCGTCAAACTCGATGCGAAGCACGAGGTATGTGATGAGAATGTGCTCGTTAAAGCCGAAGGAGCTTTAACAAAAGAGAATTCACAATCACCAAATTAATTTTTTCGATGCTTTGACATTTAGTTTTAGAAAGTCTGCACAATTGTGTGGAATATACAAAGACCGAGCGCGTAGCGCGATGTAAATATATTGCCGAGTGCGAAGTGTGAGAGGCATATTTTTTGGAATAGTTTTGCAGGGGGCTGTCCCGGTATATATCAACAGTCACCAATGAATTTTTATAATGCAATCAAGTGATCTGATGACAGCAGTGTGCCTCGACATATTTGAAAAAGCCTGGTTTTTACCCCATCATTGACGGACTGGGTTGCAGTCAAGTGCACGATGGGGGGACCTACAACTTAAAGTGGGTTCCGAACCACCAGAACTTCGGTACAGGTACATAGAAAAACTGATAGAGGTACCAGCTCAGGAATCGAACCCCGGATTAATTATTTCATTAATAACTTTTACTCGGGTGAACCCGGTTATACGTCATAGCCACGAACTAAGTCAAGTGACTCAAGAGATTATAGGATGTTATAAGTTAAGTTAATACGATGCTTGAAACCTCCTGCGATGATGTTGTAGGTATACAATTACGAGCGGCCCCGAGCGTTGGAGGTGACAGCAGTCACATCTGGAAGCTTTCTTAGAGCTACTATTATTACTATTATTTTACCATTAAGCCCATTCCCATTTAGGATAAGCGTTAAGATTAATCTAGAATTCCCGTATTGTTTATTAAAATAATACGTTTGATCCGTGACACTACTCCGACCCTAATCAATCTCTCTAGCAAGCACCCCAGGCGAAGAGCTTCACAATGCCATTATGCAACGTTATCCACTCTGGTTCATGAGTATCCAAAGTCTTTCGTTTCAAGTGTCGCTCACTCCGCTGATACCGTTCATCATGCATTTCTTATAAATTATTTGTCGTCACAGTTTTCTGTCTCATTCACTCATTCCCACCAGTCTACCGTATGGAGGCATCCTAATGATAGGATGTAAATGCACGCGATCGACTAGATGATACTTAACCAAAAATATAAACAATAAAAAGCTAACCGAGAAGTTACTGCTCGAAAGTTTAAACTCTCGGAATTGAGCAGGATATTAGCATGTACATTACCGGGCTCCTTCTCTGGACCCCCTTGGTTTTTAGATTAGGACTCTATGCAACCTATTTGTACTTATGATTGACTGTTATGATAAAAAATAGTATGTGACTCGGCCCCTATAGGTGTCACTTTGCCTTGTGTAAATTGCAGTACTCGTCTTAAAAATCACTCGTCCACTTAGTGTCGTGTATCACAAATAACTATTTTTGATAAAATTGTACTTCTTGCGTTAAAAATTGAACTATCTTCTAACAATTTTTTTAAAATTATAACTTCAATTGTTTTTAGTTGATCTTTTGTATTTTTTGTTAGAAAATTTGACTAGTTGGTTGAATATGATATTTACATTATGTTTATTCAGAAGACTCTATTTCCCTATTATTCCCCATTTTTGTGAAAAATCACCTTAATTACCCTGTTTCGAGAGAATTTCAGTGCGGGGGTGTATAAACTACGGTCGCTAAGAAGGGGGCGGAAGCGTAAAAAACAGCCCGACATTGGTAGCGTAGTTTATGGGCGTACCCTTGGGTCAAGACAATTATTTCAAGCGAATAAACGAATTTCCGAAATTTGGCGCCCTTTTTCACGATGAACTTTTATATTGATAACCCACGTAATTCTAAAGCTGTATGAAATTATGAACATAGCTATACATAATGATCTCTATGAAATATAGAGAAGGTAACATTAGTTCACACGAATTAAGCAACCACTTGCTGGAAACGCCAATTAGACTATAGAGCCGTCCCTGCCTGTAAATTCCCGAGTCGAGTGTGGGTGGCCTTTAATAAGAGGATCGAGCGTGAGCGAGGGGGATAGACCAGACCGAAGAACCCCACCCCCTAACCCCCCCCATGTTTTTTTCCCTCTACTGTCTTCCACCATTCGTCATCGCTAATAGCTATATCGCTTTAATCTTCGAAAACGTTAAAACTGAATCAACCATAATCAAACTTTCAATTTAAACAAGTCAAGACTTCTCATGCTTTACAATTAGAAACCAGAAAATAGTTTAACAATAAAAGAAATTTAATGAATTACAACACAATTTGGTCTGCGGTTAACTTCTCTGTAAACTTTAATTTCAGTAAAAATCAGTGAACCTTTTTTTTCAATCATGAGACTTTGACTATGACTTTATTAATATTTCACCTATTTGACTAATCCAAGATGTCTAATATTTTCAGTGAAATTTGTATCCACTGAGTTAAATAATTGTAAGAGGTCTCCCCGAAATACCTTTCGTTTAATAGATAACAAATGCCTTCTGGAATACGAATTTATCTAATTAACTCTTTTTCGCAACCTTGCAGTCATTATTTGTTTCAACAATTTTTTTGCAATTTCATTATTTATCAAAACAAAATTTTCTAATATCCTTTTTACCATCTCTGAGAAAAAAATTACACCTGTTTGCATATTTTGCCATTTTTTAGAAGGACGAACTGTTTTCAAGTTGCTGCATTACAAACAAATTTTTTTAACGGAAATTAGGCAATTGTAGGTAACTGATATACGCAAAGTTTATAAATTATAAATAATGAAATTATGATTTTAAATGGTAATAACTCATTATAACGTTATATTTATCTTTGTAATGAAATAACGTGGCCAAAATTATCGGCCAAAACGCCTAAAGTAATTTTAATCTAATTACTCATATGTTAGTCACTTTTTTAAGATAAAGTCTCTATAGTCACTTTTTAAAATGAAAAAAAAGGTATGTTAAACGATTCTAAAGTTTTGTTTAATGATTGCAATAATTTCAAGGAACTTCAAAGGAGTTTAAACATTTTAGGGTCTTTTTTAAATTGCAAGATATTTATAATAGATATAACAAATTAGAAGTGATTTCAAAGGATTTGAAATTTTGTAGAGTAAAAAATCGAAAGGGATTGCATAAGATTTTAAAGAATTTGAAATATTTTAATCTATTTTAAAGAATTTTAAATATTATTAGATATCTTAAATGATTCTGAGAAATTATTAATTGATATCAGTGATTTAATAGGATTTTAAAGGATTCGAAATATTTTAAGCTATTTTAAAACGTTCCAAGGCTTCGAGATCTTTAAAAAGTTTCAAGGGATTTCAAAGACTTGAAATACGTGAAAGAATTTAAATAAACGATTTTAAGGTATTTTTAAAGATTATAATTTATATCTTCCTGAGATTTCAGTTTTTTAAGGAATATCCAAGGATTTGAATGATTTCAAAGGATTTTATAGTAACTAAAATATTTGAGGATACTTTAAAAGACTCTAAGGGTTTTTTAATATTTAATTTTTCTAGTATTTCAGAAAATATTATCAGATATCACGGTATTCTATAATATTTTAATGGATTTCAAAGAATTTATTCACAAGAATTTAAAAGTTTTTTGGGGATATTTTGAAATATTCAAAGGAATTTTTAATTGGTTTCAGTAATTTAAAGGATTGGTAATAATTTTAAATATTTTAGGGTATATTTTTAGAATTCAAAGGAATTTTTAAAGTCTCCACAAAATTTCAGGGATTTCCGAATGTCCCAAGGTATTTTAATAAATTTGACAAGATTTCAGGAAATATCATTAGATTTTATCTAATTTCATTTGCATCTTATTTTCAATCAAAATATTCCCCGGAAGTGTAGGATTTCGAAAGGTTTAAAAAAGTTGAAGAGATTTTCAAAAATAAGAATTTGCAATTCAGCCTGAATTTGTCTAAGGGATCGTTCACAAACTACGTGGGGCATTTATCTTTTGTTTATATTTCTCTATCCTTTTTCATTTCACGGAAATAATATTCCCATCTTCATTTAAACAAAAGAAAATTGCGTCACTTAGTTTGTGAATGATCCCTAATTAGTTTTGAATTATTTTAAATTTATCTCAAATCTTAGGAATTTTTCGAAATTTTTTAATGTATGTGAATTCTTCTAAATCCACGAAATTCTATCCAATTCAAGGGCTTTTCAAAAGTTTGTATCTAACTGATTTTAAAGTTTTTTAAGATTATCTTAAATTCTTGATTATTTCATCAAATCCTTTTAAATTATTCTTGAATTTGTATAAATTCCATCATATTATTCTCATCAAATTCTTTTAATCTATTTATAAAATATTCTATATTAAAAATGTTTCAATGTTAGAATTTTGATCTTTAAATATTAATGGTCAGGGAAAAGGAAAAAATTATTCAGATAAAAGTAAGGAAATCGTGAAAATCAAATTTTTTGGCCGCCTTGACTGGGTGACATAAATTACAAAAGTATTATGTTGTTTAAATATAGTATATCGCAATTCATAAAATTACATGTAGGAAAACCTTAATTGTGTTAGATACATCTTATTCACGCTTTTATATAGTATGCGATTTTCTATTTACAATCTGAGGGAAAAAAAAACGAGAAAAAGAAGGAAATAAGCAGGAATTGGATTTGGTGAAAATTAGTAGACACCCTCACCGTGATATAGGGCAAGCTCGGTCAAAGTGGAGCCCCTGGGCAAAGCAGATATGAGCTATGTGGCGTTACCAATATCACACGGATCGATGCAGTGTTCGGTCACTAATGTAATTTTAGCGAAAAGTTACATGTGAAAACACTCATTATTTTTTTTAGCGAAAATTTAAAACTTCTGTGATTTTAATTGAAGTAAGTAGCTTTATTATTACCAGCAATGATTACGTAAACTTTGTGAATGCTTTCTTTAACCCTATAATGCCACACGTGGGTCTGACAGACCCCGCGGTATTCTCCTCAATATTGTATCTCCTAGGTTAGTTGATGCAAATAAATTAACTATATTCACGAGAAAAAAAATTTGAAATATCCTGACGTCATATATTCAGTTAGCGGCTTCGGTGAGGCGTTAACTTCGAACGGCAGTGATACGAATGTGTGCAGGGGTCTCTCACCCCAGATGGGGCGTTTAGAGTTAATTTTTGGAAAGGTAAGTCAATTTTTACTTAGTCGAAAATTAATTATGGCCCACTGTATGCACATTTTATTGAATATAAAGTTAAGAATACACCAAACTCTCGCTTTCAGTCTCCCCGTTCTCGGCTTTCCTAGAACTGATGGCTCACGCAGTTTCTCAGGCGAGTAGTGGGAGAGCGGTTGCGACATTATATATACAGATATATATTCCAATTGGCAATGAGTCAGACGGCCCTCACTGTTTACGTTTCTATCCAACCGAAATCAGTTCAAGGCTATTTGAAGGCAACCCCCGACACTTGACTGAAAGCGAAAGTTAGGTGTAATTAGTTTAAAAAGTATAGTGCATGTTTATGTGCACGGAAAACATTTATCCGTAAAAAAGTCACGAACTTGTTGCTAGGTCTCGGATACGGGATAAAAAAATCAAACAATAAATCCATATATTTCTATGATTTATTATTATTTTTATTTATGCGATTTAATTTATATTTATTTATAAATTCACACAACTCTGAGGATTTGAACCCTCGAACTGCTGACTCGACAGTTTTTAAACATAAACCATGAGTGCGTAAAAACGCGCAGCCATCGATGTTGAACAATGTAGGTCTAATAAAAGTTCTAGCCACTCATCCGACGAACTCAAACCACACGTAAACGTGCACATGGGCACCGAACGTGTGGGTGACAGGGTGTACAGGCCACCACGTAAGGACGAAGCTACGTCCTAAAATCGGCGTCAAAAGTACGAGAACCTCACTTTGAGCGCTCACCATTTGTTTAAAAAAATCGCAGAAGATTCTATTATAGCTGGTTACACGTGAAAGCTTAAAGTCTCCCGCATTGAACGATATGTATATTGTTGAGGCTTTTTTCAAGCCTCGACTTTCGAGACTTCCCAAAACGATAGGGAGTTGGTTTATGGCTTAAAATGTGCAGTTTTGCAAATTGATAAAAGTACACTTTAAACCAATGAAATAAGATCGATATTTCGCGGAATAATCCTTCAAGAATATTTCACGATTTAAGGAGAGTAGGCACCGTAGAAAAAGTGTTAGATAAGAAGTATCCATTTCACAACAGTAGGTACCTCAGGAGGAAGGGGATAACGGCTCACCCACAGGTCGATAGTTGGGAGGGGAAAAGGCAGGGAGGTCGGCATCGCCTTCCTCCTGAGGTACCTATTGGTGTGAAATGGATACTTTTTTTAAAACATTTTTTCTGCGGTGCCTACTCTCCTTAAATCGTGAAATATTCTTAAAGGATTATTTCGCGAAATATCGATAGTATTTCGTTTTTACATTTTCATCTAGAGAAGGTATTAGATTTGTGTAAAATTTCACCTCCCCGGGTTTTGTAAAATGTCCACGTTTTGAGACCCCCTGAACCCGAAAAGCAGGTTTTCTGCTCACGTCTGTGAGCGCGATAACTTTTGAAAAAAAAAAAATAGATTGGACTGGCCTTTGGTATACTCTTTTAGTGTCTCAAATTGAAGGTGAAGTCCGTCAGCCAACCATTTTGGGCTCAAAAATGGTCAAAAAGTGAGCACATTTTGAAAATGTTTGAGACCACTTTTATTCAAGATTTGAAAATTCTATGTACAGTTATTAGTAGTACTCGAAAAGACTAACAATTTATCATATTGACTTTTTTCGATGTAAAAAAAATACAGCCAAACAATACACGATGTCAAAAAAAGTAAAGGGGGGGAAAACGTTGAGTTTTCAAAGTCCTACAAGATTATCATAATAAATTTTTGAACTTCTTCGAAAAATCGAAAATTTAAATTTTGATCGCAGAAAAAATAATAAAAAAAAATATTCTATTTTGCGGTGAAACTATGCAAGATACGAAAAAAGATGTGAAGACAAAAATTGTGCAGCCAAAAAAGATCTACAAAATTGTTATGGGCCACTTGTTGAAATAATACGTTTCTCAGGGTAACTGCGAATAAAGATTAATGAAAAATAAAGAATAAATGATAAAATCATGTTAATGGACAAAATTTGTACTTTATTTTGCAATATTGGAATAAGCAGTCCCGGGCCAATGTAAAGAATTTATTATAATGAATTTTTACATTCTTCTGCAAAATTGATATAATATATAATGTAGTATTTAATGTAATATAATTTTGTTTGCATATATACATTAATTACATGTTACATTCTCATAGACAATATGACGTGAAAGCCCAAATCATTTCAATAATTATTTGAAAACTGATTATATGTATATATTCCAAGAACGAACGACTTAGATACTATTTTTTCCCCATTTTCAGATAGTTGGAAAAATCTTTCTGATTGTATAATTTATTAGAAAGGTACAGAGATATACGCTGAAGTTAAGGGAATTTTATTCTTTATTTGAAATCAAATACAAATTTAGTCATTTGCATATGAAGAACATATAACACGGAACGCAAAGCGCGCTCAAACTTTTGGGTTTCTATTAGCGCGAGTGTCTTGATGAGAATGTGTTCCTTAAGGTTGAAAGAACCTTAAGTAAATTAGTTCTTCTCTTGTTCAAAAACTTACATAATTGAACAAAAAGCATGAAGCTTACTAAGAGATTAGCCATTAGCCCGCGAAGCGCGTAATAGCGAGCGCACGAAGTCCAAAACACTAGAGGAACCGCGTGTAAGCGTGTGTGCGAGCGCGTAGCGTGAGACGAATACCTAATCGAGCGCGAAGCGCGAGATCTAACAGGTGCACGCCCTAGGCACATTTCAAGCTATAAACCAACTCCCTATCATTAATTCTGTCCAAGATAAGATTGTGCGGAAAACGGGTTGTAATTAGCAAACAATTTAATATTTCGAAAGTTTAAAAACTGCGTTGCATTCTAGACACCTTAAGGAGTGTCTGGAATTTGTTAAGATTTTTAAAGGCTTGCAGCTCGTTTTAGAAAGTCTCGAAAGTCGAGGCTTAAAAAAATTGCCTCTAAAAACCTCTTTTTTGCCACGTTTTATATCAGCGCTAGCGTAAAACATTTTTTGGACCAACAATATATATATATATTTTTAACGCGGGAGACTTTAAGCTTTCGCGTGTACCCGGCTAAAACATTCTACGATTTTTTTAACGAGTGGTGAGCGTTCAACTTGAGGGTCGTGTACTTTTGACGCAGACTTTAGTTCCCAGATTTGTCGGACAAGCTTGCGAGTTCTATGTGAAAGTTTTCTTAATCACTCACAATATTTTTGTAATTATTTACGGAAAAAAATACTGCACGGTTTTAGACTTGCCATATCGAGTTCGTAAATTCTTTTTCAAAATTCGCAGATTATTTTCGAAAGCACATCAATTGTAACGGATTTTTCTCTATTTTTACATACTTTTTTTATCTATTTATCATTTTAACTCAAACATACTAGATTCTAATTTATTTGTAATTCTAAACCTTGATCGAATTTAAAAAAGGTATCTCGGTAATATCTAATTAGATACATGACAAGAAAACAGAGAAAGCATGAGTCATACGTTATACGATAATTCAATATTTATTATGCAATCAAACACAAACTTTATATAGCAGATGATAATGAGTCTTAATTGAGACAATAATGCCGATAATTAAAATCTATAAAGACGCAAATTAACTCACACATAAAATGAACGACATTTCTTCACACGCAGACACATAAACAGATAAATATTAGAAAAGCCTTTCGAATAGTAATAACGAGAAAATTTGTTCAACTTAAGATTGAGTCTATCCTTTTTTAGTAACGATTTTAAACATCTGAAATCATTGCGTCTAACAATAAACGTAAAAAATATTCAATCATTTTAAGATCATTATTGTTCAGCCGATAAAGCGGTTTGACGGTTGCGTTTCCGCCTGGATTAGCGTTACACTGTAAGGAATTTCTGTAGGAATTTTCAGAAACGCGTCACTAAAGCTTTATGCAGAAACCATTCTATATTTTCCTAAGCTGTAACCGAAATTTCAGCAACGGTAACTGCATAAAACTTCAATCACATGTTTTAGAAAATTCTGTTACAGTTTAGGAATGTTCAATTACTGTAACTGAAAATTACAAGGGGTTAAAAAATTTTTTCGGTTCATTAATTTTAATGTAAAACACATAATCTATATTTTTCCTGAGAATATAAATAGCAAGAAAATATGAGTGAAATTAATACGAACCACTTCTTATGTATCTATGTTATATCTACACTCATTGTGACAAATATATAATCAAAGCCTATCTTTTATAATTAGAATTTTTTTTACATTTGATTCATTGAGTATATTATATAACATAGTTATTGACATATAAACTTCGCTCGTATATAGTCATGCTATAATTTTTATTTTTAAAAGAAATATATACTTCAAATTTATATTAAAATTAATGAACCAAACAATAATGTATCTATAAATTAAATGTTTAGACAACAATTTTATTCCAAAATTTATACAAAATGTTATTTTATTTTTTATAGATAATATTCGTTTGTCATTTTTTCGCAAAAAATTAAATTTTCAGTAAAAAAAAAATCATTTGTAGCAAAGTAGTTAAACCTTCAACCAAAGGAATTAATTTTCAACAAAAATATGAATGTTGCAAAAAACTGATTTCTTAACAATGTAGTTCAAGAAACATTTTCAAAATAAAAGTTAAATCCTCAAACAGAGAGAGGATTAACTTTCAAGCAAACAGTAGCATTTTTTTCAAGAAAGATGAAATTTCTACTAAAGGAGATGAATTTTTAAATAAAAAATTAAAATTAAAGAGCAATTTAATTTTAATTTAAAAAGGACATTATTGTGACATTTTAACACCAAAATATAAGTTTTCAAAAAGAAGAAGTAATTCTTCTGCGAAAATTATACTTTCATTTTTAACCCAAGCGTACGATGTTTCAACGAAACAGTTGAAGTTTTAATAAAAAAGGACAACTTTTTGGCAAAAATGGTTGAATTTTTATACGAACAGTTGCATTTTTATCCAATAAAGGTGTCTTTTCTACTAAATTAGATGAATTTTTCGATCAAAACAAGAAATCAAAAAAATAGTTGAATTTGCATAAAAAAAAGATTTCAGTTTGACGTTTCGACAGAAAAATATAAGTTTTAAATGAGAAAGAAGTTTTGTATTAGAATAGTTGTATTTTCTACCTAAAGAAAGATTTTTAAACAAAGTTCTTGAATTTTAAACCACACCGTTGCATTTTTGTCGAAGAAAGATACAATTTCATATAAAATAGATGAATTTTTAAAATAAAAATACAAATTTTCGAAAAAAAGCTGAATTTTCAACCAAAAAAGATTTTAGTTTGACCTTTTAGCATAAAATTATGACACTTAGAAAAAAGTCAATTATCTATGAAACTATTTAAATTTTTAACCTAAGAGGACGAATTTTGAAGACAAAAAAATAAGTTTTTACCAAAAAGAATGTCTATTCAACAAAATTGATGAATTTTTAAATAAAGAATAAAATTTATAAGTAAAAATGTTCATTATGGAGGAAGCTTCGCTCGCAAGTTTGAGCGCGCCTGGGCCGCGCGTATGTTGCATCTCGCGCTTCGCGCTCGGATACTTTTCGCAGTGTTTATGTACGTCTTCATATTCTGAATTTTCTACTTAATCAAGTTTAGTTCAAGATTAAGTTGCTCAAAGCTCTTTAGGCTTTGAGGTACACATTCTCATCGTGACACTCGCGCTGCGCGCTTGATTTTTGACATGCATTGGTAAATGCATATTTTATAAACCACCTTAAAATAATTAAAAAAACTGCAATCCTTTTTTCAGACATTTTTCGCTATCTCACTTTGTTATGCTAAGAATAAGATTTTCGTTTTCATATTATTTTTTATGGCATAAGCAAAGTATCTTACAATTCTTCTTTTAGATTTCTTACGTATCTCGTGTCTTTTGACATAATATTGGAATTTTCTATTTTCTGCATATTACTTACGATAAATAAAAACAAAATTACGAATCCTATTGGAAAATGGTTGAAAGACATTTTGTAGGATTTTCGTCGTTTGCGACATTTGACCATTCCAATACTTTCTCAATCATAAATGATGAGATTGTAATAAATAATTACAAATTGAGCAGTGCTCATGCAACTGCTCACTTCTTAACGTTACGATAACTTATATTTCTGTTACCATTTAGGAAATTTAGGAAAATATTCGTAATTTTCAGAAACCGCTTCTGAAGTTAAATAAAAATTTAGTAAATTTACTGTAAAAGTTACTGAATTTAGTTTTCAGCAACCTAATTTTGTAAATTTCAGTTATTTTACTATCTTAAATGTGTCGGGATGTTCCGAACATTTCTAACAGTGTAGTTGAGGCGCAAAGTTCTCGCTGATATTACTGATTTCGGAATCAGCCCTCCGATAAAATAATAAATATCTGGAGTTAGAGAATAGAAGACACTTATCGAGTCATCAACGCGGTAGATTTAAAATATTGGAGGTGATCATCGCAAAGTAGCTTCACAAGTTACGTTCATTGGCCGGATAAGTTGATAAAAAAAGAAACCGCTGGCATTCGAAAGCAGAGTAATTGAATAATTGAAATGCGGTTTCGTTTAGAAAGCGAGGATCCCATTATCAATATCACGCGATGATTTACTACCCAATACCGAAATTATATTTCGATCGCTCTTTTCATGATTTCGGCGGGACATAATTTACGCCAATCATTCGTAGACCTGAGGTACAACCCTCGCATTTCCAGGCGGGGATACCTTTTATTTCTCCCGCACTTTCCATGATTTTAGCGGGAAAATATTTATGCATATAAAATCGTCATACAATGTCCAAGAAATTTTTCTCAGATCCGAGATCTAGCACGTGACTTTTTTACGTATATATGTTTTCTGTATATAGTGTGTATACTAGGGTGGTCCAAAAATGCATTGAAGAAGTTTCCATGTCCGGAGAAAGGAAATCCGTAATTTTTATTTTTTCAAAATCAGAATATTAACTCGTGCCACCGGACACTTCAAAATACCATTTAATTAACATGGGGAAATTTTGAATTTCCGAAAAATTGAACTTATGGTATATTCCAGGGTTTCATCGAAAATTGCCAAGTTTTTTTTATGGATTTAAGAGGAGTGGCTGCGAAATGAAACCATACTAATAACTTTCATCC
>JAAAKG020133683.1:0-36936 GCA_010014905.2 Druon quercuslanigerum | reverse complement strand
GGGTGAAAAATTTAAAAAAAAATGTATAACGGAATTTATATTTGGCTAATTAATTATACCTAAATTAAATTCCTTAACTTCACGAGTTACGAAAAAATATGGGTCAGAATTTACATCCTTACAGTATTGATAACTAATTATAATTCCGTCTTTTAATTTATTAAGCAAAGTATAAAAATATGTCCCACTTGTCTAAAGTCATTCAGTACTGTTTATTCCTTTTTTTCGAATTGTGGCACGTTCATACGAAAATCAGTTGATAAGAGGATGGGATTATTTGCCTGAGCACACATAAATTGACAAGGTATTTTATTCATCATTTAAAATGTATAAAAAGTTACATAAAAATATTCTGTGTGAAACTGAGAGGATATATTATTGCATTATCAAACACCGTGCATCGTTAGTTGATTGTCATGTTTACATAGGAATTACAGCTCGGACAATGAATGTTGCAAATCTGCGAAATGCGGATTCTCGATAATTCGTCGATACGAAACTCTGTGCCCCTATAAACCTGCAATTTGTTAACTGAATCCGATATAGAAGTACATATCGAATATATATTCGCAAAGCCTAGCCAATATGTGCATAAGAGTTTTAATTTAATTAGACATCGATTTTCTTGATTCTGTGTGCATATAAAACCTATATTTATACCCCACTATTTGCTTTCTAAAATCCGGGTTTCTAAAAGAGAATAAGAGAGAATAAGAGAGAAATTATTATTTTATTTTACTAAATTATCAGAGTGGCTATTCTTTGATAACCGGGAAAAATTCGCGATCATTTCACTGTCTATGGAAATTCTTCACGGCCATTGAAATTAAAAGGTTGAAACTCTTACAGCTGGAGATTTTTTTTTCATTCTAGGCATTCAAAACTAAACTGCGAATAAAGCAGTCAAACACTTATGAATTTTCATCTTTCCAAGTTAAAGCGTAAAATAAATTTTCTTTTCCAAAATTCTGACTCAATCATTTAACAATACAGCCCCACAAAAAAGTAGGCTGTGCAAAGGACCAGACTAGTCAAATCTGACGTATTTCTGGTCGCTGAATCCGAATCCGAACTCGGAATTCCAAAGTTAGCGCTCTTTCTTTAATTTTCTTCCTAACCTCAAAAATTTGGAACGTCAAGAAAAACTTTTTTCGTGCATTTCTTACGGTCAGAAAACAAAGCAAGAGCTAATTTTGAAATTCCGACATTAGAATTGACTAGTTAGTCTGGTCCGTTCGACATCTTACTTTTTTTCTGGCGCCGTGCAATGAACAAGTTGTATAACGGAAACCTTCTAATATTAATAGGTTTGATTCTGAGGGCTTCAAAACAATGTTTATATCGCGATAAAATATTAAAAATGATATATTATGTCGATTTCAAAAACTTTAATTATTCAAACTAAATATCGCAACTTTTAGAGTCGGAAAAAATTCCTGTTTTTAAGCATTTTTTTAGGTTGTACAAATATTTTTTAAATGGAAACACTCCATACCAATGATTCAATAGTAAATCATACAAATGAAACAATTTTCAATGACAAATGTTAAAATTAAACTATTAAAGAAAAGTTAAAAATTACAGACGATTCCCTTTAAAATATTTCTGAAAATTGAATAATTTAAAATTCTGCATTTTGATCATTCAAAAATTTTCAATTTGTGCCTCTTCAGAATTGTACAAACTTTAATTTTAAATATTACCCGTAAATTCATAATTAAAAATTAAGCAGGTTTTAACTTTATTTTTAACTTGAAAGATCTGTCATTGATAACTCCTGTCTTTTGATCTTCAACATAATCTAATTTTAAGAATTTTGAATAATAGATCTTTAAAATTAAAAAATCTTGAATTGCAAATCTTAAAAATCTAATAATTTTGATTTTGAAATCTTTATAATTGAACTACGTATAGTTAAGAATTTCTGATCATGCCCTACTTTCCCCCAAAAATTCTAAACTTGATAAAAATTTTTTTACAGCAAAAACAAAATATCTTCTCTTCGTTAAAATTTAAGATACGTATTAATTTTGTTAAGGCGATATGCCATGTAATAGGCTAAATAAATATTAAAAAATTGCAAATAAAGTTTTGAAACCGTTTTTTAATTAACTTTACCAAAATACAGAAAGTTATCTTATATAAACATTATTCCTAACGAAACTGAACCCAGTTACCTCTAAAAGAAAATTTGCAACTTATGTTTTTATTAAATGATATTATATGAAATGATAAAATATGAAATTAGGAGTGACCCAGTTCCCCCAGTAAAACTTAAATTTTAAAACTCATATGCAATTTTTACTTTGTATTTAAGTAAATGAAAGTTGGTGCGATATAAAAATATCTTTGAAGCTCCGTGTAAATTATAAATTTAATTTTTAAACGTAAACACTTTACGAATTAAAGGACATTTGATACTTTACAAAAATTCAACATTTTTAAAGTTTTTATATTTTAGACATCTTAAAAATGTGAATAATTTCAATTTCGAGCGCTATCTTATTCAACAGGGGTTTGAATTACTGACACACTTACCTTGAAAACTTTAAATTCCAGTTCTTTTAAAATTTAATGAATCTTATAAATAATTATAAAGAAGTTGCTTCCGACTTTGAATTATTTATGGAAATGATAGAGTTTTTAAAGTCATATCTTATTTTAGTGTCTAATAAAATATTAATTTAAAGTTGCAGGAATGTAGCAGAAAGTTATTTTATTAACGTAGTTTTTCTATTTGAAAGCGTTGAAAATTTTTTGTTGCGCTAAAATGCATCAGTTTCATTTAGAAAATACTAAATTATAATTTAATCTATTAAAAATTATGACGGTTTTAATCAAAAGTTAATTGTGCAGTGTTATATATTTATATTAAGTATTGGGGTTTGCTTGTATTATGTTTCTAAATAGTATAATTTAAAAAGTTTTAATTTATAATTTTTCCGTATTAAAAACTTTTGAATTTAAGTTTTAACTTTAGCTTATTTTGTATAATTAAAAATTTAAAATTACAGATTAGAAGGATTCTATTTAAAACTCGTATAATTTAGAGGAATTACAGTTAAAAATTTCGTAATATAAAAGCTCCTGCTTTGAAATTTTTTAATTATTAAAACTTCAGATTCAAAATTGTTCTGTTTTGAATGGGTTTTCCGACATGGGACATTAAATTTTCAAATTCCTCATTAAATTTCCAAAAGAAATATCGCATTGAAAACTCTCATAATTTTTCCTTGTATTATTTACACTCCATTTCCTCTAGACGTTCACGTGTAATTATTCAACGCAAGATTCTTGCCATGGACCATAATGGGATAATAAATAATCGTTTTTAGTCTCACTCTTGTCTCCTCGACTCAAGGACTTTTTTTAAATGTGGAACGAGTTCCATTATTATTTCTAAAATATTAATTCTTTGTATCTATTTTAAATAACAGAAAAAACCCGAAACTTTTTTTATCCTAAATCTCGAGACAGTTAAATGTCTCAAGCTTTAGGATAAAAAAGTTAGTTATAATAAAATCTCTATTAAATCTTTAAAGTTAGTTTAGTTTGAAACTAGTTTCGTTGCAGTGTTTTAATCTGTGCAAAAATAAAATTTATCTGCCGCCAGAGAAATTTGACAACTGTGTACAACAATAATATTTACGGGCTGAGCGTTAATTTTTTTTCAAATTATCTGATTTTAGGTTTTTCTCTGGTGTCTTTCGTTTAGTAATTCAATGTGCCGTAAGCGTGTTGCATAATAATTTATGTAGAATGTCAAGGATACTGCGGTTAGAATTATTATGTAGATCTTATGCGGTTCGAGAAGAAAATACAAGTATTGGCCTAATCTTGCCTAAATTGATATCGTTGTGCCAGATTTCGCGAAAAACAACTTTAGTTAATTTGATCAAAAATTTTGTCTTGAGAAACCTCTTCATCACAAATTTTCAACTCTTTAAAAACGTATAAATTATCAGCAAATTAAAAATATCAAGTGTTAATGAACTAGAATATAAATAAATCGAAATTTTAAGTTTCAATATTGAAAATTTTTTATAATTTCAATTTCGATGTTCACATGACATTATTTTCTATACTTTTATCATTTTTTGCATCTATATTCTGATTTTTTTATACAAAATTCTTCTCTTTTTAACGAAGAAATTATGCGAGGAATTGACGAAAATATCTTTTGCTTTGTACCTTATTTTCCTCTCTTGAAAAAGTTTAGTTTATAAATACGAAAGGGTTGTGAAAATGTAAACTTTTTCACATAAAGAATTTTCGTTCTCTTTTTTATTATCAAAGTCAGGTTTTATATGAGATTAAAGTTTCCAAATAAACCAACTTTTGAAGCTGGCAATTATTTTCCTTTTTTGTAGAATTAACAATGAAAATTTGTTTACAAATTAGTAATTCGTCTGCCGTAACTAAAAAGTACTTGAGCTTTATTCATCCCAAAATTTCACTTCACGTTACATAAAGTAAACTGTCCCCTAGATTTATTCCATTTCTTGAAAGAAAGGGAATTTTTATTTAACTAAAAAAAAGTTTAGGTATCTTGGTACCTAAACCGTCCCAAAATAGATTGAAACTATATTAATTAACGGTAATTTCCATAACAATAATAAGTGCAGGGTAGAAAGAATAACTTATCATACCAGACATTGAGGGGGATAACTGCATCGTACCAAAGCATTTCAATACTAAAATATTCAAAGAATTTCGTGTAGCATTTTGTAAATACCTCTGTTTTAGACTAACTGAATATGATTCTGGTTAATTTAACTAAATTGTAATTAAGATTCTCGTAAGCTTACCGAAATTCGGCGATCATTAAAAAAAATATTTCAGCGAATCACGCTACTTCGAATAAAATTCTAGTGATTTTCACATGTTTATAGAAAATTTGAAAGTACATTTTTAAACCAACGTAAACGTTTGAAAAACAAATTGTGCAATAAAATTGCATACAAAGTCTTAAAAGAATAATGTTCATAAGAAACTGTTATTCAAAAACAAATACTCTAGAAACTCAATTTATGCAAAATAATTGCACAAAAAAGTTCAAGTTAGAGAAATATATTTTCAAGTAACATTGTAAAGCTTTTCTTTCGAGATAGATATAAGTCAATTAAAAAAAAAGAGACATCCAAGCCACCTCTCTCTCAGTTATTTATTATTTATCCGTAGATAAAAAATTTAATTGAATTTAAAGAATTCTTGTGACTTTATCAGAATTCTAGTAAATTCAGAAAATTTTTATCAAATTTGACATGTTTCTAGTGAATCCAGAAGAAAATTTGTTGATTAGAAAGAATTATTATAGTTATCTTAACAGCATTTTATTAATTATAAAAAAGCTTATAATTTTAATAGAATTATTGAAAATTCAAATCCTAGTAAATTTAATAGAAATATAGTTAATTAAAAATTTTAAAAACTTTTCTTATTTCATCAGAATCTAAAATGATGAAATTTCAAAAAACAAATTAGTTTTCTATCCATATAGGGAAATTTTCAACAAAATACATAAATTTTTTACCAGATAGTTGTATTTTAAATTGATAAAATAATTAAAACGAAGGAAAGATGTTCAACCGAAAATATGAAATTACAACCAAAAAGTTCATTTTCAGCCAAAAAGTTTAATTTTTGATAAAATCGGTAAATTTATAAGCCATAAATACTAGTTTTCTATAAATAGCTGAATTTTTAACAAAAAAAGTAATTAATGATCAAATAGTTAAATTTTTGCAAAAATGTTTAACAACAACAAATTAATTTACCACAAAACATATAATAGTTAATATTTCGGCAAAAAAATATTTTTGTTTTAAATAAAAACAGTTGATTTATACCAAAAAATACGAATTTTTAACCAGAAATTAGATGAGATTTCAATTAAAATTATGAATCCTTAAAAAATAAGAAACAGATTGAATTTTCAAGAAAAGAGTTAAGCGTTCAAACAAAGAGTTGAATTTTTCAACAAAGAAGATTCATTTTGTACTAAAAGATAAATTATCAACAGAATACATGAAGTTTAAACTAAAAAAGATAATTTTTCCACAAAAAGATGGAGTGGTTAAATTTCGAGGGGAAAAAATTGCAACGAAAAATGAGACAAATTTTCGTAAAAAGAGTTAAATTTTTAATTAAAAAGATGAGTCTTCAATCAACAAAAAAAACTTTAAGAAAGTAGTTTAGTTTTCAACTATGTGGTTGAATTTTCGACCAAATTAGAAACCTGATATTTTTGGACGCTCTCTAACGCCCCTTTGAAGAAGCGGCTTCAATTGTATAATGGATTTGCATCTATGGTAAACCTCCTTGCAGTGGATAATACAGCCAACAGTGGATAACAAACGTATAGTGTCCTATCTTTTAATTCAAAATTTCATCATTTATAAATTAAATTAATTATATTTGACGTACATGAGTATTTCTAAATAAGGATTTCCACCACATGTGGCATTGTCTACTGTAGGGAAGTTACAGGGAAGACCTTTGCAGACGGTCGTCGATTATGGGTCTTTCCAGATTGAAGTGCATCTGTATTGTTTAACATCGAAATGTACATTTGCGCCCGAGTTTGAACCAAAATGTAACCTAACTTCCGTTGACATTTGCAAAACTCGCTCGTTTCCAGTATTGTTTGCTGGCTTGAGTCTTGTTTCTCTCAATGCGTTTGGATATGAAATGTTCAGTCGTTTACGGAAATGGAACACGACTGGGCGATGTTTCCGGTTGCGCAAACTGTTTCCAAGTCCAAGAATTTCTCATTCGGCTGCGTGTCTAAATAGAATTGAAGTTTTCCTCTGAGAAAAAAATCTGTCCACTTTTGTACGCTTGGAAATTTTAGATTTAATGTAGCCTGAATTTCGGTTGGGTGAACAATTAAAAAAAAAACAAAGATAGAGGCAAGAGATTTTAGCCGCGTGGTAAATGAGAAAAGAGAGTAGAAAAATTCGATAGAACTTTTAAAACGTGGCGTATGCTACCAACAACCTCGTGCATACCTTGCATACTAAAAAAAGGCTTTGCCCTTTTTCCAAGTATCCGAAAACTTAATTTGCAAATTAATTTCAAGAAAAAACAATTATTTTTTTAACACATTTGTTACCATTGCAAATAATGTTAATAATATAAATAAAACAGCTGAACCTTTTTGGTAAAAAAATTAAATACTTGTTTGAAAATTAAACTAGTTTGTTAAACATTTATTTTTTTGTCTGAGAAATTTAATTATTCTGTTTAAAATGCGTTTAATTTTTGGATGAAAGTCAATTATTGTAACTAAAAATTTAACTGTAACATTTATGGTTGAAATTATATCTCTTTTAGATAAAAATTAAACTATTGAGATGAAAATTCGTCTTTTTAAGTAGAATTTTTTTTCGATTTTGAAAATTTATCTTTTTGGTTGAAAACTTATTTTTGTACGCTAAAAATTCCAGTAGTTGGTTTCAGATTAAACTATTATGTTAAAAGTTTAATCATTTTATAGAAATTTTAACTAGTTTTTTTTAATTTAATCTTTTCTAGCAGAAAATTCCCTTTCTTTTTCTCTTCAAGTGAAAAATTCGTCCTTTTTCCGAAAAATATAACTACATATTTGGTTAAAAGTTTAACTATTTTTTTTCAAATTGGTATGTTTTGCTTAAAAATTTAACTGTTTGGTTATTAATACAACTGTTTTTAAAAAATTAGTTTTGTTATTATATCATAATTTGTCTTTCTGGGTTGAAAATTGTTTTCTCTTGGTGGAAAAACTTTTTGGGTTGAAAATTCCAATATTTTTCGAGAAATTTAATGCATTTCGAATGTTAATTGGATAAAGGAAATACTCGTAATGAATTCAAAATAATAAAATATAACTCAATTCTAAGTTTAAAAAGTTTCGACCAGAATTTGATGACTGAATTTTTATGATTGGTTTCAGTTTGAGTAGAAAAAGCTCGTATGTGTAGATGGTTTGACGGCAAATATGCGTGCCTCATACCATATAAACGAAGCAAAATCTGTGCTCAGAAGGGCTGGTTCTTTCACGTTAAATTTCACCATGCTCCCCCTTACGCTTGGGCTTGTGATGTAGAGTTTACTGCTTGACAAACAAAAGCTTCGATGGAAGCTCTTCGTTTCAAAGCTTTGGAAATGATATGTCTGCATGTGTTAGTACGTACATATGCAGGCAAGTTCACTTTCACAAACATCACTGCATGCAATTTGAATTCTAGCGAGTAGGGAGCATGATCTAGTACATATGTTCACTAACACCACGGTTGGATATCTTGGCTTTACCACTGTTTGCCAGAAGTCGAGTTTGTGAATCAAAATTTTAAAGTCTACATTATTAAAAGCTTTATGAAAAATATACGATATTTCCTTGTCAGAATTGCAAAAAAAAGGTTTAAACAATTTAAAACCATAATCAAAGACTGAGGTCATCATAGCAGTCCGGAAAAGTGTTTTTTTGCGCATCGCTGCGCCTGTGCTCTTTAATGAGAGATTATTCTGTTGTTCGCACGGATAAGTACCCAAGTTGGAAAAGTGAGCAAAATTAAGCTGGTTCCAAATATAGTCAACTTTAAACTCGTCTAGAATTATATACTTTTTATACTTTTTTCACAATATCAGTCTTCGCACATTATCCCATATTTATTCTCCTTTTTTAAAGAACCCCTCTTTTTCGCTTGAATGCGAACAGTATAATAGAACCCAAATAGAAAATCTAACTTTTTTGTTCGAAAGTTAATGATCTTTAGGAATTCATCTTTTTCGGTTAAAAATTCTACTGTTTGGTTCAAAATTTATTAATTTTTTTTATCATTCAACTGTTTTGTTACAAAGTCATCTGTTTTGGTCAAGAATTGAATAGTTTCGTTTAAGATTTATCTTTTGGGATAGAAAATTCGTCCTTTGACATGGAGAATTCATCTTTTGATGTCAGTCTTTTTTGATTAAATATACATTATTTTGTATGAAAAGTATATTATTATATCCTTCGTTCAGAATACATTTTCTTTTTTTAGTAGTAAAATTTAATTACTCTGTTGAAAATCGAATTATTTTGTTTGAAAGTAATCTTTTAGATTCAAAATGCAGCTGTTTTTGCCTAAAGTTTAATTATTTTTGTTTAACTATTCGAGCATTTGTTTGGAAATTCATTTTTTGAGTTTGAACACTTAACCATTTTTTTGAAAAATTAATTATTTTTCTGAAAATTCAACTATTTTGTTACGAAAATCTAACACTTTTGGTCAAAGATAAACTGTTTTGTTGATCATTTGTCGTTTTTGTAGGAAAATTCATCTTCCTTGATTGAAAGTTCATTTTTTATAGCAAAGTAATATTTTTTATTTTAAAATTCGTGTGTCTTGGTTGAGAATTCAACAGTCCTCTAAAATCTTGCCTTTTTTGCTTGAAAATTTAATCATTTGGATGAAAACGCAACTGGCTTTTGATGAAGTTTAATCGGTTTTGTTTAAAATATCGACTATTTCGTGAAAAATTCAACTTTTTTTTGAAAAATCATCTACTTTGCTTTAAAGGGTAACTATTTTATTAAAAACTAATATATCTTGTTTTAAAATGATGTTTTTCTTCGACAACTATTCATATTTTCGGTTTAAAAGTTAAACTATTTTATCGAAATTTTATCTTTTTTTTTAAATTCAACAATTTGGAATTTTGGTAGAAATTTAAACTATTTGTTTAAAGTGCAACTATTTCATAAAGAAATCTATTATATCGTTAAAACTCATACTTTTTGGTCGAAAATATAAAAGTTTTGTTCTACGTACGTATTTTTGGACAGAAAATTCGGCATTGTCGAATAAAAATTTATCGTTCGGTGGAAAAGTCATGTCTTGGAATTAAAAATGCATCTTTCTTGGTTGAAAATTCATGTCTTGGAATTAAAAATGCATCTTTCTTGGTTGAAAATTCATCTTCATATCTTGTTTGAAAATTTTATTGTTTTCTAAACAAATCGTGCTTTTGGATTGAAAATCCAACTATTTGGTTCACCGTCCAACTGTTTTCATTTTGGTTTGAAGTCAACTTTTCTGGTTGAAAATGAATCTTTTTTTTGAACTTTTAGGGTTTTATTTTCGAGTTTATAATAAAAACTTTTTCTAAAAAAATCTCAATTGCCCCTATTTCTTCTATTTTGATAGAATTTCGGGGTGTGAAGTCTACAATATACAATCTTATCGTTGTCCTATAAATGTGCTATTTTTGTGACAAAAATTTTCTTGTTGCATAGTTCGCAATCCTTCGGCACAGAATCACAAATACAAGAGTATTCGCAATATTTTCTCAAAATTTCGGTCTTTCGATCCCTTTTCATTTATTGATAATACCTACACAGTACATAAACATAGATATATCACGTGTGACGCATACGTGTAATCGATTATGTGTCGAAATGGTCAATGGGTTATTGCTTTGTGTACTAGACGAAGCGAATTAATGTACCGAATCTGGAAATGCCGAATATCAGCGAAGGTATTTGCATCACTCAACGTGGCCATTTGGATCCGATCGCGATATTGACGATATAAAATTTTATTTCAATCATATCGCATCAATCTTTTTATACGTAGAGGGTTTTAATCGTTTGACATCACTTTAATCTCCCCATTTTTGAACCATAAACTGAATCATAAATACAGCCTTTATAGACAGCTCCCTGTATCTCCTATTGTACCCTATTTTCAAGATTTGGTCCCTAATATTACCCTATTTTCAGCCGATAGTCTCAATTCTAATTTTTTTAATTAAATCGAGAGGTAGAAGCGCTGCACTGTTATATTGTTACAAATATCTTGACATCTGGTCTCTAGTAATCCATAGGAAACCTATGAGATTTTAGGATCCATGTTTCAGTGAGAAAGATTTCTGTTTGTCTCAACTGTCTTTAATTTTACAGGAAGCATACAAATATTTTTCTAATCAAATATACCATATAAGAAATTTTTTTTCCTGATAATAAAGAGACAAGACGCATATAAGTTTAGAATTAAATGCAAAAATCACATTTCATAAAGCAGCATATTTAGATAATTTAAAAATGAAAGCTTTTGTACTGGAATCATTTTTAATTCCGAATTCAACAAATATAACTATAAATTTAACTGTTAATTTTTTTTTGAATTTAAAGATCAAAAAAGGATTTCCAATTTAAATCTTTCAAAATGGTACCGTTTCAGATTGAGTCTTAATCTTTTGGTAGATAAGCTTCAAATTGGCAAAAGTCAATAAATAGCAATTGAAAGGATTTGAATCTAAAAGGTTTGAATTGGAAACGTGAAGAATTAAATATTTTTAGATTGAAGTAATCGACCCTAATACAAAAGTTTAAACTGAAAATTCTGATAAAAAGGATCCTGAATTAGTGTTTCCTTATAAATAAATGCTAAAACTTCAAAATCAGACAAATAGCATAATTTCAAATGATAGTACTCAGAATTGACAAATTTCAGATTCAATTTTTTTAAATTGAACAATTTATAAATTCAAACCTTTTGGGTATTTATCATTTTTACTGCGAATTAAAACATTCATCTAAATATCTAAATTCGTAGTAAATCTTGAGCTGCGTTCAGAATTTTTCAAATATAGTTATCAAATTATTCTAAATCTAAAAAATCAAAAAATTAATGCCTATAAACTCCTTTATCATATCCCAATTTTCTACAAAAGGATACTCTTTGAGTGTGAAGAAAGAGTGAGAGTCAAACAAATGAGAGCGAAAAAAGTACCCTTTCGAATATATTTGTTATCCCGCATTTTTTGTAAGGATGTAAAAGTGAAATTAAAAATAAGGAACTGAGAAAAAAATACTGTTTTTTTTGTTAAAACCGAAAAACCTTTGCATTTAGTTTTTACAATTCCACTTTAACTGCTTATCCAATTTAACATTATTAAATTATCGTAGTTCACGAGAAGTACTTTACTCGCTTCAATGTAGCTTATCTTAGTTTTCAAGTGCAGGCGAAATTGGAATAGTTTTGGACTGCAAGTGAAGGATGATGATTTAAAGAAGAATTAACAACTAATTATATCTTGTCTGCTCTCTAAAATCAAGTAAATTCCATTATTAGCAAATTTCCATGTGTTTTTAATCGACTTAACCAAAATACAAAAACTGACAGCGTAATAGTAAATACTATTTTTATCAACAGTTTCTAAGGAAACTAAACCAAAAAGTCTCTTTAAGAAAATTTGACGCTTAATTTAAAGAAAACAATAACAACTCTTTTGCATTTTTATTCTGAGAATGAGAAATGTGAAATTATAAGTGGCCCGGTTTTCCCAACGTATCACGGTTAACCATAGGCTTATGGTAGTCTTTAAACATAGTTTTCTCTCATTATTTCACAATAAAGTTACTGTTGCCCGCGTAAAATAAAAGCTTGAAAACTTTTGTCGGTTTTTGTTAAAGTTAGGGAATGTTTTAGCCTTCTTAAATTTGTTGTAGAAATTGAAATAATAAATTAAATAACATTATCTTTGCATTTGTAAAAATATATTTATAGTAGTGGTTATGTACTTATTTAAATCAAATTTCTATATGTATAGTTTACATTAATCCCAGGAAAATATATTTGGTTGAAAATATTAATATGTTAAAATAATATACACTGCATTTGAAGTTGGGTCAATACGCATGTGATACGAAATTCCAAAGTTATACAATTTTAGATATTCCGTAATTACAGTTGAATGTGATTCGTGTAGAACAACAACACTAAAACTAAGATTTTAAAATATTTGACTTTCATTTCTGCTAGTAGAACATCGACTGATTCTTAAAATATAAGTTTGCTTTCAATTTTTGTATAATTTATAAGAATGTTAATGTAGATTAAAAATAAAACTGTTGATCTCGCATGACGGTTTCAGTAATATTAACTAAACTCTTTAACTAACCTCGAACTGTGATAGATTTTCGTATTTCACCATAAATAATAAAAAAAAGCAAATCCATTTTCCTTCATTCCTTAAAAAAATGCAATAAAAGGTGGTTTATCTAGAAATACTTAAAATTTCAATTCCGGATGTCACAACTAGGAATTTGAGTTAGCGGTTAGCATACTTACCCATATTGAAATTTATTTGAATTATTCATGATAGAAATGGACGTTGATCAAATTAAAACACAAAAAATAAATGTAATTAAACAAATAATAGGAAAAAGGATACCACCTAGTTTTTGAAAGTTGTAGTCGGTATTGTTGGTGTATTGTTAGCAAGAAGGCAAGTTACTTCGCCCTTTAAGCTCTTGTACTTGCAAACGTTATCCTTGAGGAGGGTGTATTTCACTCCAAGCTCGAGTTAATGGATGTTTCATGTTGGTTACAGCTTTCTTAACCATCTCCCCGAAACAAGAGCTCTCCCACTTACGAACAACTTTAGCACTACAAATTCTTGTATTCTATATTATCTTGCATAAATTCGCATTGTCTTAAAGTTTCAATCAGTGGCGTAAGAACATTGATTCAAAGTTATCGAATATCTCAAAACTAATTAATTAAAATTATATTATGTCGTAACTTTAAACGAGCGGACATCAGTAATATTGTATAATATTTCATAATATATCAATGCAGTTTGTGAAAAAGACTACGATACAGAACATTTAGAATCTACTTTAAAAGCAAATAAGTTGAAACAACAATAGAAACGAAAAACTGGAAGCAATATTAAATGTATAACATTATTTCATATAATTGATTTATGACTAAATAAAGGCTGGTGGTTCAGAACTAGATAACCAACAAAATCGGATTTTTTTAAGGCTGAAGAGTTCCTGAATTGAGATTAAAAAATGTTATTAGAACAAATTTGCAAGTTTCGAGGAAATAGTTATTAAAATTGGAGAATGCTCGGCTGCGGATTGCGATTAAAAATTGCGATTTCCGGTTTAAATGAAAAATATAAAAAAACTAACTCTCAGGATGCGGGTAAAAAGATTTGATCTATAAAAATAAGCAGGAAAAAGCCGGGAAGGTGATTAACTAAAAAGGATTTCTCTTTTGAATATACTAGTAAATGTTCGAAAAAAATCATAATTCTAAGTTGGAACAGGGGGTTCAGTTTCTAAAAGATTTACAATTCTGGATTAGGACAGGGAATAAAGAAAACAAACATTTAAAAAATTACGGAAAGAATTATAATTATCTTGAATTAGAAAAGAGAATTTTGAAAAGAATAATAATTATAAATTTAAATTTGGAACGAGGATTTCAGTAAAGAACTATAATTTTGACAATTACAACAAAAAATATCCTTTAAGAATGATAATTTGCATGTTAAATGAGAAAATTTCGTTAAGAATGAGAATTTTCACATCAGGACAGTGAGTTTCTGCAAAGAACAAACGCAATCCTTGTTCCACGCCAGAATTCTTTAGATTTGAAAATTTTCTGATTTTGTAACTTCCCTCTTCCAAGGTTTAGGAAAACGGAGATACTATATTTCTGAATTATAATATAAAATGCTGTAAATAAATATAATTCTACCTTCAAACAGGGAGTTTTTGGAAATAAATGTGACTTGGAACAAGGAATTTCTGTACAGAATTAAAATTTAGACTTTGGGATAGGGAATTTCCGAAAATAATGACAAATTGAACTTGGCTACATGGTGATTTGCGTAAAAAATTATGCTTTAGACTTCAGGACATGGAACAGAATTCACTGTTACAAATTAGAATCAAATCAGAAAATCAGCTGGAAATTAAAATTAAAAGATTTTGGAAATTGAATTTCGAGTGTGATTAGAAATCAAATTGGCAATTTTTTATTAAAATAAAAACTTGCTCCCGGGATATGGGGACGCTTAATAAAAAAAGCATTTTTAGTTACAAAAACATTATTCTGTTATAAAAAAGCAAAGGCAAAGTTTAGTTTATCGAATTTTTTTTAGACAATAAACCCATTTTCGGAAAAATGTTCGATATCTAGTTCTATTCTGTCGGCCTCCTAGTCGTAATAAATTGATTGGTATTTTGCACTCCTACAATTTGAAATTAAGCAATTACATTTAAAGATCGACGGCTTGTAAAAAATTGAATTAGGCGCAAAATAAAAATCTTATTTGGCTCGATAATTACCCCGGTTCATATAATCTGTTCATCAAGAAAATGAATCCGCTCAAATGCACATCAATTTCTGATTATTTTATTCTAATTAAAATAAAGCAAAGAATCTCAATATGCCAAAAATTGTTCGCAATTTTTCTCTTCTTTTTCGGCTAAGCTGACAGACGTCAATAACGATCCTATCGTTCAGAGAAGCGCAGCAAAATAATTCGGTATCTTTTTCCTTTGCCGGCTTGAAATGCGCCACTGGATATCTATAAAAATAAAGTAAGAGAGAACGTTCCAATTTAGTAAATGGGAGAAAAAAACCTTACCTTTTCCCACCCGCATTTTCCCCTTTTCTTCACAATTTTCTCTTGGTTTTTCTTGAACGGCTGCGATCTTGGTCCTTTTTTTCTTTTGTTCGCCCTTGACTCTTTCTTGCTCTCTATCTAGGATCTAGGGCTAGGCTATGGAGATATGAATGAAGGGAATATAATTTCATACCAGGAGCAAACTGTAATATAAAGGTTTATATATTACTCGCGGAAACCTTTTCGAATTATGAAGAAAACTTATTGAAAGAAAAATTAAAGAGGAAGAACGGGTTTCAGACTTGGACAAATCAATAAACAGGGTGGAAAACCGGGAAATGACCAGGAATTTTTAGGTAGACTGCGAATGTTCTCTTTAGAAATTCTGCTATTTGTTTAAAAATTAAATTATTGTTTTAACAATTGAACTTTTTGGTTAAAGTCATATAATTGGTAAAAAATTCAAATTTTTTGGTAGAAATTTTGTCTGCTTGGGTAGAACATTTTTTTCATTCAAAATTCATCTTTTAGTAGAAAAGTCGTATTTTTTGGTTAAGGAAAATTCATCTCAAAAATTCTTTAAAATTCTTAAAAATTCGTCTTTTTGATATTTATTGAAAATTCGTCCTTTTAGGTTGAAAACTTCACTATGTAGTTAAGTAGCTAAGTATTTTCTTAAAGTCTTTTTTTTTGTAGAAAATTTAAGTTTTCTGTTGAAAATTCGTCTTTCTGGATAGAAAATCCGTCCTTTTGGATTTTAACTTCATCTTTTATGGTAAAAGTCATACTTTTTGCACGAAAGTTCATTTTTCTTGGTTGAAAAATAGTTTATTTTTTTTTTAATTTAACTGCATTAAAAAAATCGTATTTATGGCTTGAAATTTCAACTATTTGGTTAAAAACTCAAGTATTTTGTTGAAAATTCGTCTGTTTTTATTACAAAATCTAGTCTTTGGTTATAGATACAACTTTTTGGTTGAAAATTAATTTTTTCAATATTTAACTGTTTAGTTGAAAATTGTTCTTTCTTGTTTACAAATTATTATATTTTTTGGTTTGAATGTTCAGCTATTTAATTATAAATTTAATTATTTGTTTAAAAACTCAACTATGTTCTGAATGATTCAACTTTTGGACTTGAAAGCTCATCTCCTTTGTTCAAAATTTGTCCGCGTGTGCGTGTGTGTGTGTGTGTGTGTGAAAATTTTTAAACCGGTTCAAGTTTTTCATTTTAATGGCCGGAAAAAGTTTTTGTTTTGTTTTAAGCACGATTTTTCCCTGGACGTACATTATACTAGACAAATCCTTCAAAAATTGACCAGAGAATATACCACAAATCCAAATGGAAGTTTCGAAAAAATCTTGCGTTAAAAAATTGTATTAATATACCACCTTTGCCCCAGATATGCGAGCATTGCCCGAGCTTAAAATAATAATTATTTATAACTTAGAAAAGTTTTGATCAGACTGCAGTTCATGTTTGGCAAGTTTTTACCATCTGTATTCTTATAAAAGTGAAACTAGGACGAAACTCAACTTGAAATGTATATAACTTTTCAACTAATTATACACTTTGCTCTTCGGTTCCTTTCATCGAGGATGTTATCGATAGAACTCGTGTAGGATGTATGAGCAGCGACTCTTAGTATATTGGATTTCTACAGAAAAGTTTTAAAATTCTTATTTTGATGTTAAAAATTCTAGTGAAATCTTTCATGGTTGAGTATTCAACTATTTGGTTTAAAATTTGTCTTTTTTGGTTGAATTAAAATGTTTTTGATAAAATTTTTAAATCTTAAGATTCATCATACTAGTTGAAAATTCATCACTGTAACTCCTTTTTGAAAAGTGATCTTTTTAAATTGAAAATTCTACGACTTGGTTAAAAGTGAAACTACTTTATTTGTTACAAATTAATTTGTATTAAACTGAAAATTTAATTTTCCTTTTTCTTGCAGAAAATTGGTTCAATTCGCCTATTTCGTTGAAAATTAAATTATTTTGTTGGAATTTTTTTCCTACTTGAAATGTAGCTATTCCATTGTTTGTTGAAAATTGAACTGTTCGTTTGAAAATGCATGTATGTTGTTAAAAATTCGTCATTTTTGGTAACAAATTAATCTTTCTGGGTAAAAAATCGTCTTTTTGTTTTTCAAATTAATCTCTTTTTTGGTGGAAATTTGTTTTTTCGCGGTTGTAATATCGACTATTGTATTTTTCGTTGAGAATTTATCTTTTTGTTTCAAATTCATCTCTTTAATAAAAAATGATGTTTTTGGCTTGAAAACTGAACTGTTTCGTTAAAAATGTTGTACGTTTTGGTTGAAGTTTAATCTTTTTTTTTAAATTTTTTGCTGTTAGTAGAAAATTAATCTTCTGTATTAAAATATAGTCTTCTTGATTTTTAAATTAATCTCTTTTGATAGAAATTACATCTTTTTTTGGTTTAAATATATAAACTATTATATTTTTTAGAGATTTCATCTGTTTAGCTTGAAACTTTAATCTTTTTTTATTAAAAATTCAACCATTTTTTTATTCCTTTTGGAATAGAAATTTATCTTTTTTGTTGAAAGTTCAAATGTCTTCTAATAAAATGCAATTATTTGGTTGAAAAATGCGTCGTTAAAAATCAACTATATTGATAAAAATGTTATTATATAGTTGAAAATGTAACCAATTCATTGAAACATCAACAGTTTCGGTCGAAAATTCAAGTGTTTATAAATTTGACTTCCTTTAAATCTCAAATCGCTTGATTTTTTTTAAAGATGAATGGCCAGGGAAAATGCAAAATTGGTAAGTGAAAAGTTAAGGAATTTGGAAAATAAAATTTTGCAGCCGCACTATGTATTCAAATATGACATAAGAGCGAGGAAAGTGTCACGATTCTGAGCGAAATTGTATGGCACAAAGCGTTTTGTAATAGGCTACATTCCATCCTTTAATTTAATTTGTGAATTAGTAAAATTTCTCTCCTACAGTACTCTGTCGAAAATTTTTTTAAAGACACTAGACTTGAAGTGGAATTCCTTTTTTGATCGAAATTCAAATTTAATAGACCTGTAAATATCGATAATAAAATTTGTATTTTGCTTCAATTTTATGAAATTAAGTGCACTTATCCCAGAGAGCTTTTCAGGTCTATCATCGCATAAATCTGCATTGAGCTGGCAATATAGATGGATAATTGAAAATTAATTCCAGACGATTACGATATGATTTATCGTATCTGGATTATCTCGTTATTGTCCTCTCGTACGTGAATAATAGAGCGTTTGTGATCACAAGATTTTCATTCAGTTTGCCATTTCGCCCTGACTGAACGGCTGAACCTTCAATTATAATTATTTAAAGTAATTAACATTTAGGGACATACAATTTGATAAAAAAATATTTCCTGATATAGGGAAGACAGAACAAATTTTGCAAAAAATGTTTAATTCAACATTAAAGAATCGCGTTTTTATTAATCATGGTCTTTTTTAACAGAGAAGTTATACTTGTTTACAATGCTATTATTAGATCTATAATTTATTTCAATCATATAATTTTAAAAAATTCAATCTTTCTACTTATTTAATATTTTCGACGGTATTTTTTTAATATTCTCTTTTGACAAATTGCAACGCTTAAGCATTTTTTTAGTTGGACATTTGGCTGGTTTTATTGAGTTTCTGAATATATTTGATGAACTTAAGGAACACAGAAAAAATTTTTGGTTTAGAAGTTAGTCACTTTTAGTCACATTTTCAGTTTTTGTTTTTAATTAGGCTGTACACTGCGCTGAGAATAATAAAATAAAAACGTATAAGTTTAAATGTAGAGTTGTTTGCTTCCACTTATAAAATATTTGATATTAAGATTTTTGCAAAATTAGAACTTTGGAAATGTCAAGGAATTAAGAAATATGAAGTTTAGCGTCAACCCTGTCGTAATTTTTTTAAATTTAAATTTGTATCATTATGTAATAAAACGAGAGCAGGTCTAAACTGAAATATTAATCTTTGAATAAAAGTTATCAATTTTTTAACCTAGTTAATAAAAAACTATTATCATTGTCACAATCATAATTTTTTTTAAATATAAAGTAATTAAGATCTCTTGAACAGTCGATTGGTATTCTAAACTGTCGACAAAGGGATTCTATATTGGTCCAGAATTAGTCAGACTGCTGTCTGTATGAGAGAATAACATCCAGTACCTAAATTCCTATTCGTTCAATTGCCAATTTGTTTCACAGTCTCCTTCGCAAATTGTTAAATAGAACACAGTCAATCCATCAATTGCGGTCTCTTATAAGATTTATTCCATCCATTGTATAAGTAAACTATACCTAAAATAAAAAAAACTAAATAAATAATAATAATTTTTTTTGATCAAATGTGAATAAAATATATAATGATTTTGAAAATTGAACTTTGCATTAAGAATTAAGATGTGGATAATCATTGATTTTACAAGACAATTCGGAATCAGTTCAAAATTTTAAAATTTTCAGATTTTAACTTTAAAAATTATCTGTTTCAATTGGAAAGTTTAAGTAGTTAATCAAATGTAAACGCCCTATTGCAAATTTATAAACTATTTTCAATTTTAAAATAACTTTAAAATAATATATTCATAATTAAAGGATTTTATTACATTTAAAATATTGTTCTAATCTAAGAATTGAAAATTTCGTAATTAAGAAAAATAACAGTTGCTTACTATTTATAAATATTTGACTGTTTATGTAAAATCAGTAATTATAAATGAAATATTCCGAACTAAAGTTTGAACGTCACAATTTGAATTTTTCTATTAGAAAAAATAATCCCTACAAAAAATAGGAGTAGGTTTAAGAGATTAGAAGGTCTGATAAGATTTATAATTATTTTTAGGTTAAAAATTATTTAAAATAATTTAAACGATATTTACGTATACCGGAAAAATCCGCCTATTTGAGCCGCATATCGGTGCAAATAACCCACGGTCTAATTTAAAACAAAATATCGATTTTTTCAGGTTTCGAAACAAAATTAAATGCTTTTTAAGAAATATAGAAGGCTTCAAAAAGAATAAAAATCATTTTCTTAAGGTTCCTAGAAAAATTGAAAATGACTTTATATTATTTTAAACTAATTTAAAGAGAATATTTTAAAAAATTTAAGAATATTTCCAAAATTGTCACAAATTTATCTGGAAAATTTTAAGGAAATAAATTTTTATTTTGCAGAATATAAGAAAAAAATTTAGGAATAATGCAAATCATTTTCAAAGATGTGTAGAAGTTCTGGAAAGATTTCAAAAATAATAAGAAATTTTAATAAATATAAAACAACATGTAAATGTTTTAAGATTTTGAAATAAATTTAGAAACTTTTAAATAATTTTTAAACTATTTAAAATGAAAATAATTTATTTTTTATTTTAAGAAGTGTTCAGTTAATAACACAAATGTTATAGCACGATTTTTAATATTTCTAGCTTGAAATTACTTAAAATTATCTACTGCTCAGTTTTTATTGCCTTCAAAGGGAAGAAATTTTACCTTAAAAAATCGAATTTTTAAATTTCATTGACCATGGAAAATGTTTGCGAACCAGGAAACCCCCGAGAATTGACCGGGAATTTTTTTATGCGATTAAAACGGCCACCCTGAATAAATAAAAACTGAAACTTTAAACAGGAAATATGGGTGCTACGTGGTTCGATTTGGGGTAAACTTTAGGATATACTGTACACGAGAATTAACGCTCTGATGCTACGTAGGAGTATCCGAAACGAGAAAAGTTTCTCAGATTAATCCTTGTTTTGTAGGTGGAAATAGACCAAATGCCACTGACTGGTTTACACAAAACGAATCCAAATCCGAAAGACTGCCTTACAAACTAAAGTTATATAATAAAAATATTACGCATTTTGTAATGCAGGAATTATTATAATTCTTGATTGCTTTAGTATACTTAAATTCTAATTACAGAAGGTGCAAGATACAAAACTTTTAAACACAAAATATTTGGAAAACCTGCAAATCAGAGAAAAGTTAGGGATTTTTCTAGGTCAGAGAAAGTCAGGAATTTTGAAAAAAAATGTCAAAAGTCAGGGAATTTCAGTAAGAAACACTTTAAGTATAAGCACTTTTTTGGACGAAATTTGTATGCTAACTTTTTCCAATGAAGTCGCTTTTGTTCTAAGAATAACTCATGGGTTAACTTGCGGGCTTGTAAAGAATTTAAAAACTTCATGGTATTTAAAAAAATTCCAATAAATGTATAAAATCTTGAAAAAGTATCAAAAGATTTCAAACGATTTGAACTAGTGTGGAGTATTCTGAAAAATTCCAAGTAATTTTTAATAGATTTCAATAATTTGAAGGGTTTGCAAAGGACTTGAAGGATATTAGGGTTTTTAAAAAATCCAAGGAATTTGAATGAGCGTTAAAAATTTTCAAAAGATTTCGAAGGGTTTGCAAAAAATGTTAGTATGTTTCAAAATGTTTCAAGGCTTTCAAAATTTCAAGACATATACAAATTCTCCATGATTTGAATGATTTTAAGGAATTTAAAAAAATACTATCTTTGAAGATTTTTTTCAAAAATCGGTAATAGAGTTGTAGATAATGTTTTTCGTAAAGATAAGCCAGGATTTATAAAATTTCAACCATTTTTAAAAAATTCGTGAGAAGCAATAGCAATACAAAATTCAATTACAAAATTGCTTTTTTAATTGAATTTTATCTGATAAAAAATAATTTTTTTCTCTCATAAGACGAAAATAATGTAATTAAAAGATGTTTAATTATGGATTTGATCAGATTAATGAGGATTTTAATGATTTTAAGGGGGTTTAAAAGCTTTGAAGTTATTTTAATACATTTTTCAGGATTTCAGGTTATATCAAATTTCATAGAATTTGACGCCAATTTATAATACTTTAATGCATTTCAAAGAATGGGCTCACAATGAATGAGGGATATCATAGGGTTTTAAATATTCGAAGACATTTGCAAATATTTTTCGCAGTCACATTTTGAGTTCACCCTGCATTCTTATTAATTTATTCTGAATTGTTTAACATTTTTTTGGAATTCTCTTACATTTTTTGAATTCACTTGGAATTCTTTTAAATGTATGCAAGTGTTACTCATTTAATGGTTAAAAATTTTTCTTTGTTTAATTCATCTTAAATCTTAGCTATTTTATCAAACCCTGTTGAACTCCCTTGAATTATTCATAGGGTTTCATAGGATTTCATAGGGTTTCAAATATTTGAAGACATTTGCAAATATTTTTCGCAGTCCATTTTAAGTTCACCCTGCATTCTTATTAATTTATTCTGAATTCTTTAACATTTTTTGGAATTCTCTTACAGTTTTTGAATACACTTAAATTTTTTTAAAGGCATGCAATTCTTACTAATTTAATGGTTTAAAATTTTTCTTTGTTTAATTCATCTTGAATTCTTAGCTATTTTATCAAACCCAATTGAACTCCATTGAATTATGCTAAAATTATTTAAAACTTATTGAATTCAATTTCATATTTCAGTTTTCAGTTGACTAGCATTTTTTTGAGACCAGTTCAATTGTTTTCAATTCAACTAAGTTTGTATTACTTCACCTCTAGTTTTTAAGAATTTCATTAAATTTTCTTATATTGTTTAGATTTTCTTATATTGTTTAGATTTTCTTAATTTACTCGAATTATTGTGAAATCCGTGGATTTTTGAAATTAATTTGAATTCTTTGGAATTAAACTTGAATTGTTTCGAAGTCTTGTGAATCTAATGTATCGAATTCTTTAAAATTCACGCCTAACCCGAAAGGGAAACGGCTCAATGGTGTAATATTAATAAAAGAACATTAGTCAAATATTAATAAGATACTATATATTTATTATATTATATTTATAATATTCTATTACATTTGTACAAGATTCTGTGTTAAAAATGTCACAAGATTAGAATTTTGGTCTTTAAATATTAATAGCCAGGGAAAATAAAAAATTAGGTAGGGAATTTTGAAAAAGAAGTTTTTCGGCCAACCTGATGTAGTACTCAAGAGTGAAATAAGAAAAACAAGAAGTTAATCTTAAGATTATTTAATCGCTGTCTAAGCAGAATACAATAAAATTATGACCCAAAAATCTATAAATGATAGAATTCCCAGTCAAACTTCAAACTGTAATTGAGGAGTAAGTGAAAACCCATAATATATCTATTCGAGATGATTCCGCAATAATTAGACAAATTTTGTGTTTCAGAAATATGAGATACAAAAAATTTATATAGTATGTTATGGAGGAAGCCATCTAACTGGTTATCCAATAGGTTGTAGTTTTTTAAAGCCAATCGAACCCTGTAGAACACTCAGAAAAAAATTTTTCTTGAACTAATGGAACTCTTGTTTGGATATAAATACAAATTCCCTTCGATCAAACAAATGTTGGATAATTCAGAAAAATAGTTGATTGACTCAAAAAATTTTATTGTTGAACTAACTAAATACACCATCTACCAAAATAAAAATATATTAATAAATAAATGAATATCATGTTCCTCGAGTCCTGAAAATACTAAAGCCATGCGGAACTTATTAAAAACAAAAATGGATTTATCATCTTTAGTTCCCTTACTTCTCAATTGTCTAATTGTTTCTTATTCAAACCTCACAAAAAATCAATGCAATTTTTGCCTAAGATTTCTTTAAATTCTTTTTTATAAGATTTTTTCTCAGTGTTGATTGCGACTTACATCTTATAAGATATTCCATATTTAAATAATAATGCAAAATTCTCAATCAATAATTTCTATACTTTCAGATATTCTCTCCAGCAGACTCCGCTAAAAGGTTGAATAACAAGATACTGAGGACTCATCCATTCGAAGTTCCATCAATAAAAACATCGCTATGGCTCAAACTCAAATGCTTCTTCAGGAACCTGGTTGGAAACTAGAAAAAAAAGGATCAGCTCTCCTTTTGCGCAGAGATAGCTCTCACCTGAAAACAGCCAGAGTCTGCTTTCGATGTGACGTAGAAGTTCGTGAATATGAAAGAGATGAAGAATATTATGATATGGAACCGGAAATAGCCGCAAGTCCTCTAGCCATGTGTGCTAGTTGCTTAGCAGCACTTTGTGTCACTGTCGTTCTTCCTTGGCTACTAATTGGCGGTTAAATTAAAAAAAAGAAACAATTACAAAGTTTCCCATCGAGAGACTACAACAAGCTACGAGGATTAATTTCTTATCGAGGGCACTCAACAAATCAAGAAGATATAAGGAATGCTTCGAAAGTTGTAAAGAGAAAGGAAGGTCTCTTGGAAAGATTTCTTTCTTTCACACCGAGCATCAATGACCGAAAATTCCTACTAATGGTATACAAAATTCATCTAAAATAGACTTTCGCTAAAAATCCTGAGACTGATTGTAAAAATTGTATTGAAAACATTTATTATTTTTATGGGTATTTCATAGAAAGGAATGATTTATTATTTATTTATGAGTTTCATTAAAATTACACTGAGCATTGTTAGGATTCGAATTTTAAGTTTTACAGTTTTCAAGACTCGAACCATTTTAAAATCTGGGAGTTTGAAATTGTCAATTGGAAACATTTTCAAAATTAATATTATTCTGATTTGAAAACGTTAAGTCAGGGTGGTCGAAGTTCAGGTAAAACCTGGAAATCAGAAAAAGGTCTATACCTATTTCTGAATTTTCATAAATTTGAAATGTTTGAAAGTACTTTAAAAGGTCCAAACTATGTTACAAATATTTAAATAATTTAAAAGGATTTCAAGGTTTTTAGGTTATTTAGAAAAATCCAAGGTTTTTTAAAGGGCCTTTAAATGTTTCCAAGTATTTTCAAATTTTTAAAAAGGATTTTAAATAATTTAGGGATTTTATAAAACATTCAAGGAATTTTAAGCACCTTTAAAAAAGTTTAAAGGATTTTAACATATATCAAAGGATTCGAAATTTTTCAGAGTATTGTAAAAAGTTCCAAAACTTTTTCAAGAAATTAAAAATTTGTCTATAATTTTCCAAGGATTTTAATTATTTAAAAAGATTTTATAAAGGGTATTTTAAAAGATTCCAAGGATTTTATAAGATTTGCGAGGATTGGAATAATCTTAAGGGATTTTAAGACACTCAAGGTATTTTTATAAATTTTTATAATATTTTCATAGATTTCAAAGCATCTATTCACAAGAAGTAAGATATTTCGTAGGATTTCAAAAATTGGATGAGATTTTTCTACATTTTGTGCAATTCATTTGTATTCATTGGAAATTCTCACCCTGAATTCATATTAATTTATCTTGCATTTTTCGAAATCTTTTTTATTTTTTGGAATTCTCTTAAATTTTCTGAATTCACTTGAATCCTTCTAAATTTACTCAATCACATTTAATTCAACTCATTTTTTTTACATTTTACATTCACTCCAATTTTACTAAAATCAATGTAATTTTTTGAATTTTATATTTTCATTGTTTTGAAGTTTATTCAATCAAATTCTTTGAAATTAAAAATAACATTAGTTGCATTATTAATGCCCTTAAAGTAGCAAATTAGAAATTTGTCAGCATGAATTTAAAATTGTTTTATTCGATATTTATAAATTATTCTATATTAAAAATATTGCATAACATTTTTTTAACATTAGGGCTCTGGGAAGAGTAAGGGAATCTTAAAAATGAAGTTTTCCGGCCACCTTCTTCATTCCAAAATCGTTTCTTTTTTAAATCTTTAAAATCAAATAAAATAAAATTTGTATTTTTAAGTCTTAGTTGTTAATTCTTAATCATTCAATTTATAATTAAAATGATACCTTCTTAAATGGTACATATTTCAATGTTTGTTTTACTGAACTAACCGCGTGACTTTTTCAAAGGGTTGTTATTTCAATTTTTGAACCTAATTACATTTATACTTATTTTTTTTCTTTTGCTAATTCATTACATTGGGAAATAATTAAAATTTGAAACTTAAAATTCAAGGGTTAAATAAAAATATTTTTAATGGAATGTTAGAAAAGTAATTTTAAATGAATCGTCTTAAAGTATAGATTTTATGTCTGTTCCTGCGTTTAATTGATAAGGAAGCCATCAATGATATGGAAAATTAAAAAATTTTAATACTTTATTATAAAATAACTTTAAACTAATATAAATAACTCAAAATTGGACAATTTTGTCCTTCAAGTTCTTAAGATTGAATACTAATTATAATTTGCAAGTGATTGAAATGCAACAATTTAAAATTAATTCATTCAAAATTAAAAAAGATGTAATTGAAAAAATTGTAAACCGAACGTTCAGTGTTTGAAAATTTTTAATTAAAAATACAATTTCAGATTCATAGATTTATACTACAATTTTGATTTTGAAATTTTTCAAACCAAAAGCCTTCAATTCTTTAATTGAAACCTTAAACGTTCCAAATTGCAACTTAAGAATAATTAATATTGAACAAATCTACATTCATAATATAGAAACAACTTCATTGTTAATGGTAAACATTAATAGTAAACCTTCACTTTATAGTTTGAAATTGAGTAATTACAAGTACTAAGCTTTAAAGATAATTTGCATTTGCTATGAAACAACTTTTGAATGAATCGTTAAGTTCATTTATTATTGGAAGACCTAACTATTAAACAATTTTGAATTAAAAACGTTGCAAAAACAATTAGTTTAAATTTAAATCCATGCAAATTTTATTAAAATTTCAAATTAGAAGCAGGAGTACCTAGTTAAGGGATTAAACTTTAATTTTCATTCTGCTGAATGGGAATGACTTTTAAATTTTTTTTTAATTTTGGAGGGAATAAAAATGTTAAGCACTTTACTTTAGTATTAGCGCTGCGAATTTGAATTTTTTTTATTTATACATTTTTTTAAATTAAAATACTTTTATATTTGACTAAGTTGTATTTTTAGTCAAGAAATTTTCAAAAGAAAACATTCATAAATCGGATATGATACAATGTGTTTTTATTTTTGATGTGCCAATCACAAAATACAATAAATAAAAATTTTAAAAACTACTTATTATAGAAAAATGTGAAACAAGTCAGAAAAGATGATTATTTTCCTTATGAATAAGTTTTTGAATTTTTTAAAAATAATTTAAAACTTTGGAACAACAAAAAGTCAATAAAAAAGACAAAATTGAAATAGGGGACCTCTAAATCACATCCCATTTTTATTTAGTTATTTTTTTTTTACTATTAAGGTACAACTTATTCTATTGTGTGTATTAAAATTCGAAATTAAATTTGTTTACATTACCCTATTTGATTTTTCAACTTTTCTGATTTTAAATAAGGCTTTAAATTTAAGCTTTGTTATACTATCTAAATTTGAATCCCATGAAATTAAAATTATTCAACTTAACCTTGAAGTATGGACGTAATTTAATTTTTCAACTTACATGGAGCTGTCGTCTTACAGACCATTGTATATATTTATATCTAATTAAATGTGTAAAGAAGTTTTTGTTCTCTAACTTATACAAGTATATGAAGAGACTTTCGAATAAATGAGAAATTAATCAATTTTATCAACTTTTATTAATAATAATCTTTTAATCCAGTGGTGGGAGGGACCCGCATATAAGGAGCATAGTGCGCTCGGTGAGACCGCACGTCCATACTTTAAATTTTAGGAACATTAAAATAATAACGCCAGAACCATTCACGACATCTTATTTTATTTTTTTTATTTTTGAGTTCATTTTTAAGCTGATATTCTAATATTCAATTCTGATATTCTCAGATTTTCCTCTTTGATCTGAAACGAGCTGTAATATTTAGATTCTAATTTCCTTATTAAAATATCTATCAAGATAAAGTATGTTTCAATATGATATTTGTAAATCACAGAATTGTGAACGCTAGTCTGTAAATAAAAATCCTGTAGAATTAAAATAAAGGGCATCTCGAACATCTATTTTTTTATAGGGTAATCATAAATTACGACTCATATTATACTTGGAAATTTACATCTTTAATTTATCTGTATTCGAAATTCGTCAAAATGATACGTAATAAAATGTATACCAATTTTTGTAATATGTTAGAGAAGCTTCTCGAATAATATGCCAGAGACGATTTTATACAAGACTGATCTCGAAAATTACCTACGTGTCTAGGGAAAAATTTTCGTGCAATTACGGTTGGAAGACAGTTTGCGGAGAGTTTTAGTTCGGGATTTACTGCACTCGTGGATTAAGTGGGTGGCAGTTTGAATGTAAATCCGATTTGCAGTCGAACGACAATTCTCAAACGAATTTGCAAAATGTCTAGGGAAAAAGGAAACGAAATAAAAGCGATGTAAAACTGGAAAATGTTCCAAGCTGAGTATGCAATAGAATGTAATAATATGAATAGTTAAGATATATTATGTGTAGTTACTTGAAAGCATGAAAGCTTCGGATTCCTGCATCCTATTATATATCCTCTTGTTATAGAGGATTGAAAAATCCTTCACAAATGTACGACGATTTTCTACAATCTATTTTAATATTGTCGGAAATCTTTCCGTTCCTCAAAATTGTAATTTTCAGAAATATTTCAACATCATTTGAATTTTTAAGGAGAACGAGAAAGCATTCTGTAAAATCGAAATCACTACTCAAAGGTAAAATAAAAGTCCACTTCCAAAATAAAGTGTTGCTGAATTTAAGCGAGGCAAGTTTGGTTAAAAAAGTTATCTAGGATCGAGAAAGTGGATGGAGAAGTTGACAATTTCAAAGTTGCACTAACATAAAATGTCAACAGGTTCGGCTGCGAATTTGCTATAAAAAATTCAATTTTCATTCTAAAAATAAAATAAAATCCTGCTTGTATGATTTTAAAACTCTAAATATGGGTAAACAAAGTTTTAGGTAAAAAAGTTAGACAATTGCTAGAAAATAGACCTATCATTTTGAGATTAGAATTTCATGGATTTTCAAAGTCGGCTTTGAATAGCAATTAGAGATCGAAATTTTAATTTAAACAAAAATAAAACCATGCTCCTGAGGTATAGAGATGCTAAATAAGAATACTACATTTTTTATTGCAAATTCTTATCTTGTTCCGAGAAAATGAAAATTGAAGTTCGATTAAAGTACATTTAGATTATTTAAATTACTTATATTTCTTTTTTATATCACAGTATCACATTCTTTTGCTGAAAATCTGAAAAAGAGACCATTTTTTATCCATGAATACAATAATAAAATGATGATTCTAAAAGGTTGAAAGCTTGAAAGAAATTATTGCCAAGTTAAAATATAAACTAAATTTTAACTCAAATTTTATTGAACAGTTTATTTCCCTATTATTATATCAAAAAATAATATTTCGAAAACATTCTTTTTTCCACGATGTGTATTGGATTTTTTAGGAATTTGTATGCAATAAACATATTTTCGATAAAAATATCCAAATAAAAAAGTATATACCACGATTCTATTATGCAATAATGATATAAAGAATGTTTTAGTGAAAAATAGAATTAATTAGATAATAATTAATATCGTTTTTTATCAGTAGTTAGTATATTTTTGTTATATAGTTGTAACGATGAATACCTTAAGAAAATGGAATTAAATAACTTTACCGTAAGTAACGTGTGTATTTTTAAAGAAAAAGTGCTTCCAAGAAAAATATTATGGAATTAAAAATTATATTAAACAGCGGATTATAAATAAATCAATTTTCTATAGTAAAAGTTTATTGGATTGAGTGAAAAATGTTTGTGTCATGTCAATATTATTTCAAAAGAATTCTATTAGGAACACGCCCATTTGAAAATACGCTATTCAAATTTATTGCGAATACAGAATACAGAAATTTCCAGTAGAATAAGCACTGAGAAAAGGAGTGTAAATTTTTATAAAGGAATGTTTCATCGTATATGTAACATGCAGTGTATGTACCAAATATGTATTTATATTTTTAATAAAAAAAGATAAAATAGAAATTACATTTCTTATGTTTATTCAAGTAAGTACTTTGAGTAACTTTCATAAATAATCAGGGATCCAATACAGTCATTTTTTTCTGAAATTACTTTTTTAGTCACTTTTTTAAGATAAAGTGTTTTAAAATATTCCAATGAATTTTCAAGAACCTTACAAGGATTTAAGAAATTTTAAGAATTTGAAATATTTTGATGAATTTTTAAGAGATTTCTAAGAATTTTAAAGTTTTTAGAGTATTTTTCAAACTTCCAAGTATTTTTTAATCACTTTTAAAAAATTTCGTAGAATTCTAAGGATTTCAGGGTATTTTTCAAAAATCTAAGGTGTTTTTAAAAAGTTGATTAAATTTTTAGTAATTTTAAAAGATTTTAAAGCATTTAATATATTTTAGGATATTTTCAAAGATTATAAGGAATATTTAAGAGTATTATTAAATATGTTAAGGTATTACCAAATACTTTAAAGAACTTTAAAAGAGTAAAAGATTCTAAGAAATCTTTAAGAATATTACCGAATATTTTAATGATTTACCAAATATTTGAAAGATTTTAGGATATTTCAAAAGATGTCAAGGAATTTTTAGTTAATTTCACTAATTCAAAGAGATTTCAAATAATTTGTAAGATGTCACGATTTTTTTTTTTTAATTCGAAGGAATCTTTAAGAACTTTCAAAAATTGCAAGGGATTTTTAAGGATATAAAATATCCTACGGTATTTTAAAGATATTTCAGTAATTAGAACTGTTTCAAAAGATTTGAAAGATTTTATGGTATTTTAATGTATTTTTGATGTTAATATTTTTAATAATTTTAAAGATTTCAGCATATTATTCTCAAGATTTTGGGACATTTTTCAAATTCCAAGGAATTTTCGAGAGCTTAGAAAAATTTCGAGGGGTGTAGACTGAAATATCTTAGGGTATTTGTAATAAATTTCAACGATTTAAAAATTTTTAGGGTACTTATAAAAATTCGAAGGAATTTTCGAGAGCTTTAAAAATTTTGAAGGGGTTTCAAAAGTTTTCAATATATTTTCAATATTATAGGGTATTACCCAGTATCTAAAAGAAATAAGATATTTTAAAAGATTTTAAGGGTTCTTCAAGGGTTAGGTTAAAAATTTGCTTGTAGTTGTAAAGAATTTCCAAAGATTCCGAGGATTTTAATAGGTCCTGGAAATTTGATTAAATCCTCTTGAATTTCTTTAGACTTTTCTAAACTCATTTCAAACTTACTGAATTCAATGAAATTTTTCATATTTTTCAATTGTTTTTAATTCATATGAATCCTTTTAAATTAAGGTTGATTTTTTAAAATTCTAATGCATCGAATTCATATCAGTTACTTTTAGTCACTTTTTTGAGTTAAAATTTGGTACGATGTATCTCAACCGCTAACGCCCATATGCTTGAGTGAAACGTTAACAAATTATGCAAAGCAGACCTCGCAAGATCTTCTGTTGTTATTCATAATAAAGCCCTCCACTGCGTCAAAAGTACTATTTTTGATCAACGTGTATTTTAATCTAATTAATTTCTGCAATATGGTATTACCATTTTAAAGAATTTAATGTCCAACGTGTATTTTAATCTAATTAATTTCTGCAATATATTATTACCATTTTAAAGAATTTAATGTCCGAGTTTGTAATTTTAATTAATATAAATTTTGATGTTAATGATCAGCTCGGCTTTGAACCTGCAATGCCACCATATATGAGTGGAGCGTTAACCAATTATGCTAATTACAACTAACCATGGTTAATTACATATTTCCGGTAAATTAGGTCGTGGCAGTCCTGTTAATAATAAATTAAAATTAATAAATGTGATATCTTTCTTTTTCTGCTTATGAAAGATTATGTATTAAAAATGTTACAAGATTAGAATTTTGGTGTTTGAATGTTAAAACTGAAAAAATTTGAAATTTTTTTTAGTGAATGATCGGCGAAAATGTAAAATTAGTGAAGGAAAAGTCAGGGGGTTTCGAAAATAAAGTTTTAAAACCACCCTGTTATTCATCTCTTCTGTACAATTTTGGTAAAAATTTGTTTATTTTTGCTGTAATTTTAATAACAGTTTTAAGAGACGAATATTTGGTTGAACGGAAGCATTATTCATCGGCGTAACCGTATGGCGTGCACCTTGCCAGTCTTGATTTATGGGAATTTAATTTCCTGGTTCGCGCATAAATATGCAAAGCGAATGGAACCTGATTTGTGCGTGCATGCCTGTACGTTGCCGGTAAAAGTCCCTACTTGTATGGTCAATGATTGCTGAGTGAATTGAATTGAAAATGAAGTGAAGTGAAGAAATATAGAATTAATTTTTCCATAGAAAAAGTCTGAAGAGAAAATCAGGTTTCGTTTTTACTGAAACGTTACATTTTTTAACAAAAGATGAGCTTCCTACAAAATTGTTGAATTCGTAACCAAATAGTTACATTGTAAAAATAAACAATAACTTTCTACCAAAAAAGATAAAGTCTTAACAGTACATACATTTTTAGCGAAATAGTAGAATTTCAAACTAATAACCGAGCAGAAATTCCAATATGGATCTGATCGGGGCCAGATCGGGCAGAATTTGGCCAGGCTCGAAATGAAACGCGATACCCGATCTGGGTTCAAGTGCAGCGCCTATAGATAACCCAGTCTGGCGTCGGTCTGGCCCCACGTTAGCCCATATTAATTTATTTTTATTATTCCTAATCAACCCATTAGGTCCTGACTGGACACATTTTTAAGATTTTTTTCAACTGCTCTATTACCTAAGAAATCGGTAAAAAAAAATCGACAAAACCTATTTCCGACGTAAAATTGTCTGAACTTTCGACTTATGCAGTTAGAACTTAAAAAAATGCATATTTAAGAAGTTATATTTGTTTAATAAAAAAAACATGAATTTTCGAATAAAAAAATATTTAATTTGTAATTTTTGGATCGAAATCGCCGGTACATTTTTTTGATTTGTGCATTAAAAGTATCCATGCACTCTAAAAGCGTCAAAATGTAGTGGTAGGTTTTATCAAATTAAACATGGCAGCATCCAATATGGCGGCTTAAATTCAAAATTTTTTCGATTTTACGATACTTTTTCCTGCATTAACCATTTTTTTCAATTTTGATAAAAATCAGTATAGGGTTTTTTTTTTGGTCGCTGATTATGAATCTGCTATCAGTTTTTGAAAATTCAAGATGGCGGTTCCAATATGGCTGCCAAAAATTTTAAAATATTGTTGAATTTTTATGAAAATTAGTATAGGGGCGTTTTTTGGTTCGCTGATAACGAATCTGCCATCAGATTTTCAAATTTCAAGATGGCGGATCTTATATGGCTGCTCAAAATTTCGGAAATGTTTCAATTTTCATAAAAATTTGTATGGAGGGTTTTTTTTTGATTACTGATTATGAATCTGTAGCTGTTAAAAATTTCAAAAAATTGTTCAATTTTCATGAATATATTCAAATGAAAAAAACACACGAGATTCCTAAAGAGATAAAACAGTTATTTTAACGCCTAGCAATGCAATTGATAAAATATGTAAATTACATGAAACTGTGCAGTAGAATCAAAACAAAAATGTTCAAATTTTAAAAAATGTGGTTCAAGGACGCAGAAAATCTATAAGATGTGCGATGTATATTCATGCACACGCTGCTTTTTAATTTTTCATAAACAAGTTAGAATCTTATACTACGTATTTGGATTATTGATGATAAAAGGTTTGATTACAAAAAAAATTAATAAATATAAAAAATTCTTGCGGTGAAAACCGGACAACGACACATAATATATGTCGGCTAAGAAACGCGACCCATAACCTCCCTATACAAATTTTCAGGAAAATTGAACAATTTTTGAAATTCTTGGAAGCCATATTGGATCCACCATCTTCAATTTTGAAAATATGATATCAGATTCGCAATAGGCGACTCAAAAAACCCCTCAATACGAATTTTCATGAAAATTGATTTTTTTTTTTACATTTTTGGCATCCATATTAAATCCGCCATCTTGAATTTTGAAAATCTGATAGCAGATTCTCAATAAGCGACCCAAAAAATCATCTTGCACTAATTTTTTTTAAAATTGAAGAAAATTGTTAGTACAGGAAAAAGTACCGTAAAAATACAAAAAATTTAGAATTTAAGCCGCCATATTGCATGCCGCCATGATTAATTTGAAAATACCTGCCTCTACATTTTGAAGTTTAGAGTTCATGGACACTTTTAATGCAAAAATCAAACAAATCTACCGATGATTTCGATCCGAAAATTACAAAAGAAAGTTAGTTTTATTTGACAATTCGCGTTTTTTGTTAAATAAACAATTATAACTTTTCAAATATGCATTTTTTTCAAATCCTAACTGCATAAATTGAAAGTTCAGACAATTTTACCTCGGAAATAGGTATTGTCGATTTTTTCTATGACCGATTTCATAGTTAATAGAGACGTTAAAAAAAATCTCAAAAAAGTACCAGTCATGACTTAATGGGTTAAAAGAGATTTTTGAATAAAACAATATTAAAATCGTATATATCACCTCTTAAACTGAAATTCGAGAACATAAAAATCAGATTATTAAACTGATCACGATATAAAAACATTGGAGTATGTATGATTAAAAACAAAACCTTTTTCAAGCAACTTGTTTGGGAGCAAACGAAAAAAGTCGAAAGACGCAATATAAGAACCTACATTTGTGTATGATAAACTAAATATTTAAGTATTTTGCAATATATTTTTGCTCCTAATTTCTATATTGAACATAAAGGTAATAAGTTATTTTGAAACAAGCGGATTATAATGCTGCATGGCTCTTTTAGTTATTTTTACAAAAGCGAATACACTATAATAAGAAGGTTGTATTCATAAATCGATTATATCAAATCACCTAAAAATACGCGAAAATAAATATCTAGTTCGTGTTTACATTCAACACAGTAAATATTACTCTGCCTTCTTTACTTATAAATAAGTAACCTAATTTCGGGGCTAGGTTTCATCTTAACATATTTAATAAATTTACTTACTATAGTCGTCAACACGTAACTCAGGAATATTTTGAAGTAAACGATGCCTTATTATTATGTCAATATTATGTCATGTTATTTTGTCACATTTTCACAAATAAATCTTAACAAACAGTGCAAGATTGTTTCAATACACTCCACGCTATTTAATATAAGTTTGATTGATCAATATTTATTATATATGATTATTTAGAAGTGGCTAATCATTGCCAATGGTGGCCGATTATTGTACCCATTACCCTACATACATTTTTAACCTGATAGTTTAATTTTCAACCAAGGTGATTGCTTTTTTACCAACAAAGACGAGTTGTCTACAAATTACATGGAGTAGTAGATAAATTTCCATGGGTGAGAATTAAGTTTCAATACAAAAATTAATTTTCTACATAACAGTTCAATTTACACCAAAAAGTTGAATTCATCCATAAAAGACCCATTTTTTACAAAATAATTTAATCCGTAACCAGAAAGACGACTCTACAGGTTGGGCCATTTTAATGTATCCAGCCCAAAATCTCCGGAAATAAGCAGTATACAAAAAAATGGTTCTGACAAAAGTTGCTCAGGATAATTTGTGCCATCTTTCTACAAAATCGGTTTTGACCTTGAGATAAATTTTCAAGGTTATTTAATGGTCACATTGATTTTTTAAAATTGGAACCCCTTTTTGACATTAGATTCTGAAAGAGCGGGAAATTTTACGTACGAAACGATAGTTAGAGTCAATTTTCAAGAGCTCAAACAAAGGTTAAATCGAGGTCAAAGTTCAAAAATCATGCAGAATATGATTTTTTTGTTTTATTTTTTAACTCCTTTGGGCAACACAAAGCTGGGGTGAATTTGGGACCAACGACCTTAATCGCTTAGACCTTAAGGCCAACTTGGGAGGTCATTCGAAGGTCAAAGTGTGGAGTGTGTTGGTTTGGTGCTTGTGTGTCTGTGGGTCATCAAGGTGATAAACTCCATTGATCCCAAATCCACTCCAACTTTGTGTTGCCCAAATGTGTTAAAAAATCCATTTAACCTTTATTCGACCTCGTGAAAATTGACTCTAACTATCATTTCAGACGTAAAATTTCCCGCTCTTTCAGAATCTAATGTCAAAAATAGGGGTTCCAATTTAAAAAATCAATGTGACCTTTAAATAACCATTAAAATTTATCTCAAGGTCAAAACCGACTTTGTAGAAAGATGACACTCTTTCTCCTGAGAAACTTTTGTCCGAACAATTTTTTTTATACTGCTTATTTCCGGAGATTTTGGGGTGAATACATTAAAATGGCCCACCCTGTATAAAAAGAACCAATTTTGAACTAAATAGATAAATTATTAATCAAAAAGGTACATCTTCAACTCAAATGATAAATGTTCAGTCAAAGAAACGAATTTTTAACAAAGTAGTTCTACTTTCAACCGAGATGTTGATTTTTCAACCAAAGAAGATTATTACTATTATTATTACACCATTAAGCCGTTTCCCTTTCGGGGTAGGCGTGACTCACTCGGTAGGGAGGGGGGTAGTGTGAGGAAGGGGTTATAAAA
>JAAAKG020133682.1:0-14093 GCA_010014905.2 Druon quercuslanigerum | reverse complement strand
TTTTTATACTACTTGGGGACCAACATGTTTCGAGGCCAATTTAGACCTCCTCATCAGGGAGTAATTTATAGGATAAATTAAGGTATAATACAAACTGATGATGTTAAAAGAAAAATTTTTTAAATCAAAGAATCTTTCTCTGAGTTTATTTAAATTATCACTAGAAGAAGAAAAAAAGTTTGGATCATCCTTAAAAATAAATATAATTTAAGTCACAACTTTTAATGAGGTTATAATTTGACCAGGACGTAACATTGCTCTTATTAAATACAACTTTTGTAATATTGCTTTGAGATAAGAATTTACAACGTTTGTGGTTTTACTTTAAATGGTTCATCCCAAAAATTATCCATTTTTCTTCACTCATGATATTGTTTAATTTTAAATTTTTCTAAAATTTATAAAAATGGAACAAAAAATGTTTATTTTTAAATTTCTGAAATTGTAATTTACAGTTGAATTCAAAAGAAGTTTGTTAAGAAATTATCTAATTTCGATAAGTTTTTTAAGTTATTACGAAGTTTAAAAATGTCTTATGTTTTATTAGATATATCTGTTGTTGTTATTGGATTTTTAAATTAATATTATTTTGGGAGTGCTTTAGATCATCTGCTTTAGATTTTATGCATAAAGAAAAATAATTGGGACCCTTGTATATTACCTTATTAGCGCTTTAAGTGTATTTCCTAATCTCTGCCATAATAATTAATATCTCCCGTACTAAGGAAAAACTTACGTAACTGACTTCGTGATTACGGTCTATTTTCTTATAACTGAAAATGTTTAATTCGACCCAAACGACACTGCAACTTACGTAAGATTTTCCTTAGTACGGCAGATGTAATGTACGGGAGATATTAATTATTATGGCAGAGATTAAGAAATACACTTAAAGTGCTAATAAGGTAATATACAAGGGTCCCAATTATTTTTCTTTATGCATAAAATCTTAATCAGATGATGTAAAGCACTCCCAAATTAATATTATTTAAAAAATTCAATAATATTATATAATTTCAAAATGCATATTTGCAATCACTTTAAATTAGAATTAGTTTTTAAAAAACTGATTAGAAGGAAAATTAGTCACTATCACTAACTAGTTAACAGTGAGTGACTATTAGTCAAACTTCAGTTTAATTTCCGTTTTACCATATGTCATTAAACTAAAAATAAAATATGTGCATTACTTTGTCTAATTTTTTATCTAATTCTAATTGATTTTTTTAAAATTAATATGAAAAGTATTTTAGAATAAATAAGAAGCGGAAAAATAAATTTTTATAAATTTACTTTTGAGAAATTGAAAAAAAAACTAACTTTACGGGGCAAAATTTCTATGGATTTCTATTACTTACATAAGACAACATTTCCTAACGGAAATAAATATTCCTTTAATCTCATTTTAAAATATTTTATTTTTGAACAGATATAGCTAATAAACAATAAGACATTTTTAAACTTTGTTATAACTTACGAAACTTATCGAAATTAAATCATTTCTGAACAAACTTTTTTGGCATTCAACTGTAAATTACAATTTCAGAAAGTTTAAAATAAAATTTTTTTTTCCATTTTCATAAATTTTAGAAAAATTGAAAATTAAAGAATATCATGAACAGAGAAAAATGGATAATTTGTGGGATGAAACATTTAAAGTAAAACCACAAACTTTATATAGTCTCATCTTAAAGCAATATTACAAAAGTTGTATTTAATAAGAGCAAAGTTATGTCCTGGTCAAAGTATAGTGTCATTTAAAGTTTTAAATTAAATTATATTTATTTTTAGGGAGGATCCAAAATTTTTTTCTTCTAGTAATAATTTAAATATACTCAGAAAAAAGATTCTTTTATTAAAAAAAAACTTTCTTTTAATTAAAGAAAAATATTCATCGGCAAATCCTATAAAAAATTACTTACAATACAAGCCGATTAAAGTCCTAAAACGTTTATCATTTCGTGAATTTTTAATAGTAAAAAACAGACAAAAATAAATGTAATATATTCTTTTGTAACTAAAAAATGGATTTTTTGGGCTCCAATTTAAGGAAATAAAAGCGAGTTTTTAACAAAAGACTTAAATTTTCAAAAAAAGAGGTCGATCAAAAAAAATAATTTATTTTTACAAGTTAGTTCAGCTTGTAACCAAATGGTTAAACGTTTAACCAAAAAATAAATTTTCTACGAAAAAGATTCATGTTCTGCCAAAAAAGACGAATTTTCAAGAAATGACATTAATTTTCAACAAAGTTGTTGAATTTTGAAGCCAGTAAGATTAATCATCTACAGAACAGTTAAATTTGTAACGCAAATATATGATTTTTAAACAAAAGTGTTATTTTCAACAGAAAATATGAATTTTGTTCAAAAATGTGAAATTTTCAACTCAAAAATATGATTTTTGAACGAGAATGGTTGTTTTCTGCCAAATTGTTTAATATTTAAAAAATATTTAACTTTTTAACATTTAAACTGTAAAAGTAGGGAAAAGACAAAAATGAATGCAATATCTTCTTTTTTAACTAAAAGAATGGATTTTCTGGGCTTCAATTACAATTCATGTTTATATGTATGTTTAAATTTATCTTAGAGAAAAATATTTATTTTACTCATATTATCAATTTACCAGCACTTACAAAACTCACAAAAAGTAAATGTGTACTGAACTTTCGACGCGAATATAAGGTAATAAATTCAAAGTAAATTCATATTATATTAAATATTGTTAACATTAAAAATATTCAAATGAGACAGTTATAATACAACGTTTAAATGAAACATGTTCGAAAAAATTCGACGTTGAAGTAAGAAAATTAAATATCACTTGAGGCAACGCCAATTTTTGGTCCGGCACTGGTCGGTTCTCACAAGCGGTGAGAATTTTGCTGGTTAGGATATAGCGAATTGCCTTATATGTAGTAGTGTTAAGTTAGTTTATAGATTTAGGTTTGTGTGCGTTAGATAAGTGCAGAATACGTTTCTCGTGTGTTAACTGTGTAAACTTTGTGCTCTAACTGGCCTAAGGTTTTGCCTCGCAGGTCAAAACTGTGATTTTTGCTTGTTGATGCGAGAGATTTCAAATTAAAGCTATGTGAGATTACGAACCGCGTTTAGTAGGGCCCTGAGTAGGTTTCCCTTTTTATAATCTGGCGCTCGTCAGGAAAAATGGACAGGGCCTGACTAGTTCTGTAACGCTGTTTTAGCCAGTTTTTAGCAATAATTTTTAAGCAGGACCTAACGAGAGTACCCTTTAATCGCTCGACGATTAGCAGGGGCCCGTCTAGACCCTTTCTATTATCTGATAAATATTTAATTAGGCCGAATATTTAATTTATCTGACAAAAAAGGTGTTTAAAAAATAAAAATCGATTGATTGCGAGTATTTTGAATTTAAATATTAATGGTCCTATTTCTGTCATATTTAGTTTTTTCTTATTGAAGACTACTTTCGAACTTTTGACAATGACAGAAATTGTAACTTTTTCTGAACGTTTACAGTTTTTCATAAGGATGATTTTTTTTTCTTTAAAAAAAACAGGATACAGATAGATTTGCCATACCTATACGAGGCACGAAATTCTTCACTAGAACCTGACAGGGCACCCATCAGTTTTTTCTAGACTAGATATTTTGATAGGGGCCCCAACCAGTTTTTTCTAGACTAGATATTATGATAGGGACCTCATTGGATCCCAACTTCAAATAAGCAAAGATGGGGAAATTTCTGCACGGGGAGCTGTATCTAGCGCTCGATACAAAGTAGGGATTACTGGATTACATTGTTAAATTATCACTCATCCCCATTCTATTTGGATACGAATATACAATTTCAGAAAGTAAATCTTGCACTCTGATGGAGTAAGGTTCACTTATTTCTCCCAAAGTGTAAAAATTACTCTGTGGTTGCACGAAAGGTTCCGTTACTGCGCTACATAATAATATTGCATCACTTTTCCCAGTATATCTTACAGCGTACTTTTTTTCATGAAGGTGCTCCAGGTGTCCCTCGCCGATTTGATTCCCTCTGTTATACGTTGTCGTACTCGAAAAACTAAGCGACGCGTATTTTTTTTTATCTGCGGAACAACACTTTAAGGGAATGAAACAGCCCCTCAAAGATAGGGGTCTAAAGTGTCGATTGTATATTTTTGTGCATAAAAAACGAATTGGTTTCGATCAAACCTACTGTAAAAGTTTCCTCGTGATGGAAGATGAATAACGAAATTTTCTGTAAAAAAAAATAATGAATGGGGTTAAAAACCCCTACTTATATTTAAAGTTGTGCTTAAAATGTTAAAATTCACAGGAAAAAATCAATAACACAAGGTCACTTAGGAAATTAGTTTTAGAACGAAAGAAGTAAAATATAGAGTACATCCTAAACATAAATATTATTAACCTTTATATTTAAATCTTGCGTGCATTATTTTTTAAGTTTGTTTAATTTCAAGGAATTCGATCAGTTCACGGAAAAAAATACGCTGCAAGATATACTCGGAAAAGTGATGAAATATTACTCTGTGGCGCAGTAACGAAACCTTTCGTGCAACCACAGAGTAATTCTTATACTTTGGGAAAAATTAGTGAACCTCACTGTATCAAAGTGCAAGATTTACTCTGTGAAATTGTATATCCGTATCCAATTCGAATATGGATGAGGGATAATTTAACAATGTCACCCGGTAATCCCTACTTTGTAGCGAGAGCTCTAGATACTGATCGCATTGTACACTGCGTTTCTCGCAAGAGTATAGGTTACACTTTCGCTCAGTAACCCTTGCTCCTTCTGGGACCAAAAATTATAGTTTCGCATTAGAAATCTCTCGCATCAACAAGCAAAAGTCACAGTTTTGCACTGCCAGGCATATACCTTGAGCCAGATACATCATAAAGTTCACACAGTTAACTCACGAGAAACGTATTCTTCACTTATCGAACGCAAACAAACCTAAATCTATGACCTAACTTAACACTACTACACATAAAGCAATTCCCTAACGCATAATATCCCACGCTGGGTATATCAGTCGAAATGGTCCTTATATACTAACCAGCAAAATTCTCACCGCTTGTGAGAAACGGCCAGTGCCGGGCCAAAAATTGGTGGTACCCCAAGTGATATTTAATTTTTTTACTTCAACGTCCAATGTTCCTTTCACATGTTTCATTTAAATGTTATATTATAACTGTTTCATTTGATTATTTTTATTGTTAGGAATATTTAATTTAATGTGAATTTACTAGAATTTATTAATTTATATTCGCGTGCAAAGTTCAGTGTACATTTCCTTTTTGTGAGTTTGTATGTGCTGGAAGATTGATAATATGAGTAAGATAAATATTTTTCTCTAAGATAAATTGAAACATGCATATAAACATGATATTGCATTCATTTTTGTCTCTTTCCTACTTTTACAGTATCAAAGTTAAAAAGTCAAATATTTGAGAAAAAAATTTTTTTTTTAAACTTTCTGAAATTGTAATTTACAGTAGAATGCTAAAAAAAGTTTGTTAAGAAATGATCTAATTTCCGTAAGTTTTGTAAGTTATTACAAAGTTAAAATGTTTTAAAATGTTTTATTAGCTATATCTGTTCAAAAATAAAATATTTCAAAATGAGATTCAAGGAATATTTCTTTTTGTAGGGAAATATTGTCGTATGTAAGTGATAGAAATTCATAGAAATTTTTCTCTGTAAACTTACTTCTTTTTTAATATCTCCATCATAAGTTTATAAAAATTCCTTTCCAATTCTTATTTATTCTAAAATACTTTTCACATAATTTAAAAAAATCCATTAGAATTAGACATAGTAATGGACATATTTTATTTTTATTTCAATGACATGACCTAAAACGGGAATTGAACTAAAGTTTCACTAATAGAATAAACTATTAAACATAAAATTTGTTTCATTTTTTCAAATATAAATTTAAAAATACTATATTTGAAATAGACGGTTCTTGGCGATTCCAATGATGTGTCACTTGCAATCAAAAGATTAAAACCAGACAAGGTTAAAAAAAAGTTAAGTTTATATTTTGGTACTGGCTAGCATTAGGAAATTTTCCGCAATTGAATTTTGTAGAAAATTCGTCTCTTGAAAATTTCACACAATTCAACTGTTAAATTTTGTAGCTTTATACTCTGGAAAATTTTGATGTGGAATTTGCAACCGATACAAAAAATCGAATTTTCAACAAAATACATGAATTTTCTAAAAAATAGTTTAATTGTCACCTAAAAAAGAATACTTTTTTCAATCGAAAATAGAATAGTGTAATTTCCAGTATAAAAAAATTAATTTTCAACCAAAAGAAGAACGAATTTTTCACAGAATACACGATTTTTACCCGAATACCTAGCAGAATTTTATGCTTAAAAAGATAATAATTTTCCAATCAAAAATAGAATGGTTGAATTTTAAATTAAAAAATTAATTTTTAACAAAATAATTTAATTCTAAACGAAAAAGAAAAATTTATTTATCTTTTTAAACATAAAATTTCTGGGTGTTTGGGTGAAAACGCATGTATTAGGTTGAAAATGCATTTTTTTATTTGAAAATAATTTTTTTCCTCTGAAGACTCAACGACTCAATTTTCGATTAAACAATGTGTTCTATTGTAGTTAAAAATTGAACTGTTTTGTAGAAACTTCATGTATGTGGTTAAAAATTCACCTTTTTTGTAGAAAATTAATCTTTTTTGTTGAAAATTAATGTTTTTTGTTGAAAAATATACTTAAAATTTGTTAGAGACAAGTTTTCTACAAAATTGAACAGGTCAATTAGCAACAGATGAATTTTAAACAACATTCAACCGCGAATTTTTAACAGGAAATTGTTCTACAAAATTCTACAACCTATAAAATGACCAGATATCTTATAAAATACTTTATCTACGAAGAAATGGTTTGCAAAAAGGTTGGCCAGGACCAAGGGGAATATTTGACTGTACTATCAATTATGACCTTCAGGTAAATTTTCAAGGTCAAATTGAATTAAAACCCTTTTCTTAAATGAGAACCCCTATTTTTGACTGCGGATTTGAAAAGAGTAAGAAATTTCACGTTAAAAAAAACCTGTGGAAAAGTGTTTTTTGTAATTTTTACCTTTTCAAGCTCACAAGAACCATTTTTGTACAGGTACTTTTTCAAAAATAGGGGTTCTCATTTAAGAAAAGGGTCTTCCCTCAATTTGACCTTGAAAATTGACCTCAAGGTCAAAATTATTAGTAGAGTCAAATGTTCCCCTCGGTCCTGGGCAACCCTTGTCCGAACCATTTCTTCGTAGATTAAAGTAATTTAGAAGATATCTGGTCGTTTCTCGGACATTTAATTTTACTTTTTTAACTTTCCAAGGTCACAAGAACAATTTTCCACAGGTTATTTTTGACGTGAAATTTCCCGCTCTTTTCAAATCCGCAGTCAAAAATAGGGGTTCTCATTTAAGAAGAGGTTCTTAACTACATTTGACCTTGAAAATTGACCTCAAGGTCAAAATTGATGGATATTAAATATAACCAGAAACTATCTCAGATAAATTTTTTGAATAGACAAAAATGTAAAAAGTTTGAGCTTTTTCAAACATTTAGAAAACATTTTTCATGAGTCTTAGAAATTGTTGTCAAATTTTCTGACACACGAAAATAAGACTTACAAATTATCCTGATGATATTTTTAATTTCGATAAAATTTTTTAATTTACTCTATTTAAAAACAGGAAAAGCGAACTATGGCTCCATAAAAAAAAAGAACTATAAATTTTATAAGGGCACCTAGTACCTACCCCGTTACGCTCACAATAGTAATTCAAATAATCTAGCCACAATTGGGGCTCAAGGATCTCAGGCTGGTAGTGCCATCTCTCCTGTCCAGTATCTCTGTTTCTTTGCAGATGAAGAGCCAGTATACAAAATTTTCTTATTCTTTCACGATTTGTGTACATGAACGGAACAACAATCCATTTTTCTCTGTAAAGTTGGTACTTGGCAAGTATTTTATCCTTATACCTTATTTCACTACCGTCAGGAATTACGAGTCCCCTCATGGGCTCTACATTTACGTCCTCGGGATAGTCATCAGTACGTGTTGGTATCTCTCTCAGTATCCTAGGCAAACTACCTGGTTGTGAACTTAATTCTGTAAAAATACAATAGAAATGTATAAGGCTTACGCTACCCAAGTGTCACTCACTGATTAGAACCAAACTTTTCACATAAATAAAACACTAAAAAAAATTGAAATTATTTTTATTTTTGCAGAATCCGCTTCTAAGGGTAGAAACCACCCCTACCAAACAAAAATCAGCCTAACCTACTTATCCCTGGGATCAGCGAGTTTAATAGCTCGTTCTTTTTAAAATAATTGAATATAATTCGATAATATAGCCCATCTAATCACCTACCCCGTTAAACAACGTATCCCATCCAAGCATCCATCCCTAAGCAACCTAACCTCGAGAAACCAGCCCTAGCAAACCAAAAGCAGCCTAACCCACTTTTCCCTGGGTTCAGCGAGTTTAATAGCTCGTTCTTCTTAAAAAAATTGAATGCCACACGATAATATAACCCACCTAATCACCTACCCCTTAACCAACGTAACCCATCCAAACACCCACACTAAGCAACCTAACCTCGAGAAACCAGCCCTAGCAAACCAAAAGCAGCCTAACCCACTTTTCCCTGGGTTCAGCGAGTTTAATAGCTCGTTCTTCTTAAAAAAATTGAATGCCACACGATAAGATAACCCACCTAATCACCTACCCCTTAACCAACGTAACCCATCCAAACACCCACACTAAGCAACCTAACCCCGAGAAACCACCCCTATCAAACCAAAAGCAGCCTAACCCACTTATCCCTGTGATCAGCAAGTTTAAAATAATCTAATTTCACGCCACAGGCGGGTTAGCCCACCTACCCTCAACTAATCTAACCCCAAATATAACCCAACCAATCTAACCCAAATAATCTAACACCTAATCTAATTCTGTTCCCTCTGGTTTCCTTGACAAAAAAATGACGATTGCTGTGCCTCCTTGTGGTTTGATAGGGGTGGTTTCTCGAGGTTACGTAGGTTAGGGTTGGGTATTTAGATGGGATAAGTTAGTTAAGGGGTGGGTGATAAGGTGGACTATATTATGGTGTGAATTTCAATTATTTTAAGCAGAACAAGCGATTAAACTCGCTGATCCCAGAGATAAGTGGATTAGTCTGCGTTTGGTTTGGTAAAGGTGGTTTCTACCCCTAGAAAGCGTATTATGCAAAAATAAAAAAACACGGATTCAATATTTTTTAGTGTTAAATTGATGTGCAAAGTTTGGTTCTAATCGGTGAGTGACACTTGGGTAGTGTTACTTGTTAGTGAGACAGCAAATTTTCATATTGGTTGTGTCATATGATAATAATTTATTGAGCAGATTAAAGCTGGTGCATAAATTACGTGTAGTATTTTTACATTCTCATCCTAATGAGAAGGTATTGGTTTTATGTAAAATTTCACTTTGTCGGTTGTCATAAAATCTCCACGTTTTCAGACCCCCTGAGTTGAAAAAATTATCAGAGTTGTAGCATTTTCAAAATCCTAAAAAACAAACCAAAATGAACATTTTAGGCCAAATAAGGCAAGATATGAAAATAGTCATTAAAAGGAAAACGTTTATTTTTTAAATCCCGACAATATTGTCATGACAAATTTTTGAATTTTGTTGAAAAGTGGAACATTCAAATTTTGATCATGTAGAAAATAACGAAAACTCAAAAATTCCATTTTACGGCCAATCCATGGAAGATACGAAAAAAAATTAACTAAAATTGCGAGCCCTGAAAAGATCTACAAATTTTTCATTAATCACTTTTCGAAAGGCCGCGTCGTTTTTGTTTTTAGTCGTAAAAAACAACATTAAAAATAAAAAAAAAGTTTTTGGAAAACAACAAAAAGGTATAAAAAAATAAATAGATAAAAGTTTCTTTTCCAAAAAATAGCGAAAACTTATTCAAATTTGCCATGAATAATTTTTGATAGAAGACGTAGTTTTTGTTTTAATCGTAAAAATAACATTTAAAATTCAAAATTAAATTTTTTGAAAAAAGACACAAGGTACGAACTAAAATTAACAGAATAAAGTTGTCAACCCCAAAAAGATCTATACATTTGTTATTAATAATTTTTAGGTAGGACGAGTAGATTTTATTTTAATCATAAAAAATAGGTTAAAGTTTTTTTTATTATCTACAAGTTTGTTATAAACTCTGGTTTTAAAAATATATTAAATGCAAAAAAATAAACTTTTTGGAAAAAGGACGCAAGATACAGTAAAACTTTATTTAACAAAATTTTGCGCCTCAATTGCATGAACATTAATTATAAAAATATTAAATTTATGGAAAAGCGACACAGGTTGCAGTAAAATGTTTAATAATAATTTTTAATTTAACTGAATTTTAATTAAATTTAATTTAATTTTCAATTATAAAAATAAGACAATAAAAATACTTTTGAAATAATACTAAAGCATATTATGAATGGTAATAATATAAATTTATTGAAATGATATACATTTTTCAGGGTGGCTAAGAATAAAATATAATGCAAAATAAGAAACAAATATTAAAGTAATTATTAATAAGGAGACTTGCACTTTATTTTGCAATATCTGAATAAACAGCCTCAGACCGAAATACAGAAATAAATATAATATACATTTGATATAATAGAGTTTAAACATAATGTAGAAAAGTTCGCATTTTCGACGAAATCAAGTGCGAAGCATGAGATACGTGATGAGAGTGTGTTTCTTTAACCCGAAGAAGCTTTATCAAAAGAGAATTCACAATCAGCAAATGACAGTTGTTGATGCTTCCACCTTTAATATTAAAAGACTTGTGCACTAATGTGGGGTAATTAGATAGACCTAGCGCGTAGCGCGCGGTGAAGGTATCATCGAGCGTGAAGCGCGAGATAAATAAATTATCGAGCGCAAAGCGCGAGACAAATTTATTATCTTTATGAAATATTTTAAATCTATCTGAAATCTTTGCTAAATATTTCTAATCTTTGTTAAAGCTTTATAAAATCTTTAAAATATCATTGCAACCTTTGTCAAATCTTTGAGAATCTTTCCGAAATAATTGTTAATATTTGTGAAATTATTCAAATATTTAGGAAATTATTGAAATCTTTTAAACTTATCCGAAATCTGTGAAATCTTTGTGAAATTTTTGGAAATCATTTAAATCTTTATCCCTTTGTAATATATCTGAAATGTTTGTGAAATAATAGAAGTCTCTGTAAAAGGATATTTTTGATATCTATCAAAAATCTTTGCGAAATATTCGAAATCTTTGTAAAATCTTTGATATCTCTGGGAAATCTTTGATGTATTTGTAAAATCTTTTAAATATATCAAAAATCTTTTCGAAATATATCAAATCTTTTTAAAATGTTCGGAAAAGTTTGAAATATGTGGTAAGATTTGTAAAATTATTGAAATCAAAGCGAAATCTTTGCAATCTTTATGCAATCTGCGAAAACTTAAAAATATGTCGAAAATTTTTAAGAAATAATTAAAGTCTGTGTGTAATCTTTTAAATCTATCCGAAATATTTGAAAAATATTTGTAAAGCTTGTGAAATCTATGAAATCCTGACGAAATAATTAAAACCGTTGTCAAATCTTTCTGTAATCTTCAGAAATATTTGCGAAATATTTGAAATCTTTTTGAAATAATCGGTAATATTTGTGAAATTATTGAAATCTTTGAAAAATAATTAAAGTCTTGAACAAATTTTCGAAATCTTTGAAATATTTGTGAAATCATTGTCAAATCTTTGGGAAAACTTTGCAAACATCTTTGAAACCTTTATGAACTCTATTTGAATTACTTCAAAATCTTTGCGAAAGATTTGAGACTAAATTTGAATAACCATCATTTTTTATTCTGTTGCAACGTTTCGGCGCCCAGACAGCACCCTTATCAAGGCAAAAAAATTTTGCGCAAACAGAAACAGCAAAGGAAACCACTCAATGAAATTTTTGAGGTATCAGCAAGAGAGCATCGTGGTGTCGTTGCTGTTTCTGCCTGCAGAAGTTTAAGTGCCCCATACAATACTTTTCATTAACACTGTGTACATCATCCCAGGTAAACATTTTTTAAATACTAAGTTTAGCTGCAAAAATATTGATTAAAATGATACAGTGATATTAGAAATTATTTCTTCTCTTCGAAAACAAAATACCGAATTTTTTCGCTACTCGAATTCGGAGTTCTAAATTATTCTACTATACGAATAAAAGATTCCCGAATTTGTTCTAAATTAAAGTAATGGATTTCTTGGCACTTGAAAACTGTTGTGCTTTTTCAACCACCCCAAAAACCACCTCTAGTACTTTTTACGAAACATTTCAGAAGTTACTTACTGTTAAACAGCCAATAAATTTTCTGATTAAAAAAAGCCACAAAATTGAAATTAACGAAAATGTGTATTATATTGATATAAAAAATGTATTTTTAGTTTCATGTGGAGAATTTTCACAACTGTTTCGTGAGGGGTAGTTTTTTTTTAATCTAGAATGAATCCAGTATGTATCCAGTACAAAAAATTCAATGCTTTACTTTCAAAGACCAAAACAAATCATGAAACTATTATTTGAGTAGAAAAATAATCTATAACATCGAATTCAAGTAGCAAGAAAATCCAATACATTAATTTCGAGCAGAAAAAAATCCGGTATTTTAATTTTGATTAGCAAAAAAATCCAGTACTTTATTTTCGATGGGCAAAAAACAAGGATTCTGTCATTCTTGCACCAGGATAATCTAGAACTTTAAATACGTGTAAAAAAACTAGTACTTTAATTTCGAAGAGCAAAAAAATCTGGAATCTATTGTTCGAGTAACAGAAAAATCAAGAACTTAAAATTCGAGAAGCCAAAAATATATAGAAACAAAATCCGGTATTTTAATTTAGAGAATCACAAAGATCTTAATTCCAAATCCGAAAAAAGGCATTCCATCATTATTATTATTTTTTATTCTATTTTATTTTTATTTTAATAATGCTGCGAGCCCTTGAACTCTACCCTTAAAACCAGAAATGTCCATTCTTCATGAATTCGACATTTTGAGCACTGTATTCTCGTATTTTTTAAATTAAAATTATCTTTATTGGTCTAACAAAATATTTATCAACATTGTTCTAATAAAATATTTATCAACATTGGTTAATTAATTTTTAATGACCTGAACAAATAAAATTTTTTTAAATAATTTTGTTTCGAAATTTCGTTATTTCCCTAAAAATTGTTACTATGGGTCTAGCTGAATTATTTTTAACATTGGTTCATTAATTTTCAAATATTTCACGAATGTTACTTGCGGAAAGATTAAAAATATTTTCAAAATTATAGACATATGACTATACTATTCTGTTCACCAATAAAATTAGGGATCATTGTCAATGCGAAGATAGGCAAGAGTTTCACAAACATTTTTTCTTTGTTACCATTATTTTTAAGTTAATTGTAAGGTAAGACGTCAAAAACCATAAACATTATTTTTCTTTAATAACAACTTTTAGAAACAGATGGCAACTTGGATAATTTCCAGTTGAAAAAAATTATATCACGAAACATTATTGGTACCTATCATGTCTCCAGTGAATCAAAAACATGTAAATATGAGCCTAATAAAAACTAACCTCTCACTCTTTCCCTTTCTCCGTCCTTTTTATACTAATTGTGGACCAATCTGTTTCGAGGCCAATTTAGACCTCCTCATTAGGGAGTAATTCATAGAATAAACTCTAAAGGTATAAAAAAAAGATTATGTAACCTAAAAAGAAAATATTTCAATGGATATTATCTAAAATATGGTTAATTCTAATATACGAGGTCTGGCTATTAAATAATGAGACTGCGCGCCTAGAGGGCGCCATAGAGGGGTGGGGAAAAAACGAGTAGCGCGTTAGGTATGTCGGAATCTTCTCTACTCACGTACTAAAACACCTTTTCGTCACTATTATAGTATTTGTGCAGTAGCGGTTTGAAACGAACGTGTTTTTGTCTTGTGCCGAAAACCATGTGTGACGA
>JAAAKG020133681.1:0-14093 GCA_010014905.2 Druon quercuslanigerum | reverse complement strand
GGAGAAAAAAGTGTTTTTCATTATTTGTTTTTTTTAAAGGATTGCATATTTTGATCAAATAAATGAATGTCTAACACAGCATTTCATATTTTGATCAATAGGATGAAATTCAGGCCAGGCAAAATTGATTTTTGACCAAGAAAGTCAAATTTTTGACAAAATTTTTAACTTTTTAAAGAAAACATTTTCAACAAAAAAGATTAACTTTCTTTTTAGTTACAAAAAATCTTAACCACATTTTCAACAGAAGAAGTCTAGATTTTTAAATATTTAACATTAACGAATTGTGAATATAAAAGATCGACAAATTTTAAATTAAAAGTCAGTAGCATTGAAAAACGTTTAGTTGTAAACCTTCTGAATCAAATTATTAAATATATATTTAAAATTCCATTCCATTAAAATATAAGTACTAATGATGAAATAATTTGCAAATTTACATTTTTTTAAATGAAGAATTATTTATTGTGACTCAAAAGTTGTACAAATTAAAATTTTTTCTATAAAATTCAAGATTTCTCATTTAAAATTTTTACAATAAAAAATTATAAAATTTTTGATGATTTAAATTTGAAATTTCATTGATTTGTAAGATTTGAAATTAAAAACTGCTGACTTTTGATTAACTTTAAATTGCACTTCTTCAAATTGTAGACAATAAATATTAAAAAGTCTTGAGTTAAATATCTTAAAAGTTAATTATGATTCAATTTTTAATACAATTTTTAAATTTTAGGTAAATTTTTTAATCTTTGAGTTTTGAACCCAAAGTTGTGTTCTTTGACCTTAAACCGCCCTCGTATTGGCTTTAATGAAAATGTACCAAGTCTTCTCGAAAATTTTAAAATTTGAGTCAAATTTTTGAATTTTGAATTTTGACCAGAAATTCGTGTTCTATGACTAGAAAACCTCCCTCGCACTTACTTTCATTAAAATCTACAAATTAATTAAAATTTTCAGAATTCGACCCTAAATTCGTATTCTATGTCTCGAAAAACCCCCAGGTGCTGATTTTTGTATAAATGTACAAAAATTAATAAGGTTTTCAAAATTTTAATAAATCGGGTCCAGACCAATACCATTTAAGTTCTGAAAGATCCGCGTCCGGCTCCGTACATTTTAAGCTCTTAAGGGTCTGAGTCCGGACTCTTCTAGTTCTTAAGGGTCCGCGTCCGTACCCGAATCTCCCAAATCCTAAAAGATCCGGGTCCGGGCGCGTACACTTTATATTCTTAAGGGCCGCGGTCCTCATCCGAATCTCTTAAATCTTAAAGGACCCGATTCTGGGCACGCACCTTCTTTTAAATTAATAAGAATCCGGGTCCCAAACTTTTTAAATATTTAGGGGCAAGGGTCTGGACCAGTGCCATTTAATTTCTTGAAGATCCGGGTTTGGACCCGAACCTTTTAAATTCTAAGGGGTGTATACCCGCAAGCCTTAAGTTCTTAAAGGTCCGGGTCCGAAGCCGAATATTTTAAATCCTAAAGTGTCCGCATCCGGACCCGTACCTTTGAAGCTCTTAAGGGTCTGGGTCTGGACCTATACCCTTCAAGTTCTTAAGGGTCCGCGTCCGGACCCGAATCTTTTAAATCCTAAAAGGTCTGGGTCTGGACAAGTACCCATTAGGCTTTTAAGGGCTCCAGTCCGCATCCGAATTTCTTAAATTTTAAAGGATTCAGTTCCGGGCACGTACCTCCTTTTAAATTTATAGGTCCGGGTCCGTAATCATACCCTTCATGTTTTTAAGGGTCCGAGTTCGGTCTCAAACTTTTTAAATTCTTAGGCTGCCCGGGTCTGGACCAGTGCCATTTTAGTTCTGAAGGATCCGGGTTCGGACCCGAACCTTTTAAATCCTAAAATGTGTATACCCGTAACCCTTAAGTTCTCAAAGGTCCGGGACCGAAGCCGAATATTTTAAATCCTAAAATTTCTGCATCCGGACCCGTACCTTTGAAGTTCTTAAGGTTCTGGGTCTGGACCTATACCCTTCAAGTTCTTAAGGGTATGCGTCCGGTCCCGTATCTATTAAATCCTAAGAGGTCAGGGTCCGAATCCGTACCCTTCAAGTTTTTAATAGTCCGGGTTTGGTCCAAAACTTTTTAAATTCTTAGGGAGCCCGGGTCTGGACCAGTGCCATTCAAGTTTTTAAGGGGCCCTGATTTTAGGGGCCCTGATCTGGACTCAGATCATTTAAATTCTGAAGGATTCGGGTCTGAACTGGACCCGTGCTGAATCACTTAGATCCCCGGATCCTTGAAAAATTAGGGGTTCCAATTCCTGATTATATTTAATGTAAAGAAAGTCGATATCTCGAATATTAATAGAGATATTCTAATTTTTAATGCGAAATGACAAATGAACGATTTGTTATGTTTAATAAATGCGTTGTGGGAAACCGTCCAAGATTTTTTTCATGGGTACCGGTAAACATTTTTTTATCGTTTTCTGTAGTATATACACTACTAAAGCAATATGACAATAAATTATTCAAGGGCACATGTATCATCTTAAAAAATAAGTCGACCTAAGCCAGTATAACAATGACGGTTAATGTCGTTAAGTTTTCAGTCATAATTGTTGGTAATTTTTACATAATTTTTCACAATTTAACGATGAAATCAGTTTTAAGAATTGGATTGTTCCTTGACACACTACCTAAGGTTGTAAAAAGAATGGAAAGCCAAACAATTTATCTAAATAAGTTAGTTCGATTAAAATAAAATTAAAATTTACTCACCAGAAAGGTACAAATTTTTTTTTTGTTGAACATTTAACTATTTAACATTTAACAATTAAATATTTTGTTATATCGTCAAAAATTTGTTTTTTAAGGTCAAAAATCCCTGATTGAAAATTTCACCATTGTTTTGAATAGTCCATTTTTTCCAAAAAAGTATTTTATTTTTAGTGGAGAATAGCGCCTTTTTAGCTAAAAATGTAACTGCTTAGACAAAAACATAATTCTTCTTACATTCAAAATTCAACTATTTGGTTGATAATTCATTTTTTGTCCTTTGTCTTTTTTTTTAGAAAATGTCGGTTATTGGTTAAAATTTATCTACTTTCTATATAAACAATTTTATTAAAAAGCACCATTTTTCCTTTAAAATTTAACTTTTTTATTAGAAATGTGTATTTTTGGAAAACGAATTTTACTATTTTAGTTCAATTTCGTCTTTTTGTTTACTTCAACTTTTTTTCTAAATTAAAATCTGTTTTGGCTAAAATATCAATTATAACATTTTTAGTTTAGAATTTATCCTTTTGATAAAAATTAATCTTTTTGTAGAAAATTAAAAAAATTTTGGTAAAAAGTCTTTTTTTTGTTTAGATATTCGTTATTTTATTTGAAAATTTATCATTTTGTTGAAAATTGAACCATTTTGGTGAAAAATTATTATTTTCTGACTGAATTTGTTTTCAGCTGAAAATTTGTCTACTCCACTTGAAAATTCATAACTTTTGTCAAAAATGATTATGTTTTGCTTGTATATTTATTTTTAAACTAAAAAGTTACCTATATTATTTTTAATGGAGTATTTATTTATATTATTATAAAATATAACTACTTCGCTAAAAGTAAAGTCGGCACTCATACATCACCGTTATCTTTTTTACATTTTTTTCTTTTTTTTTAGGGGAAAAAAGGGAAAAAGTTTTTTTTTCAGATTGCAATGAGAATAGTTTATGGTGGTTTTATAAATTTGGTTGCTCGATTCTTGGTTTTATTTTCAGGAATTTTTTACATTAGCTTGATTATAGAAACGTTACAAAGGTTTTTAAATTGCATTGTAACCTCATTTAAATTTCTTAAATTTTAAATCTTTGTGTTTCCAAAGACAATGTTTTATGATAAAATATCTGGTTCAATGTATATGAAATTATTTTTTTAAATTTCAATCGCTGTTAGGCTGCAAACATATCAAAGTGGTTTTAGCAAGTAGTCTGTACACATTCTAAATTTTAATAAATCTGAAGGTCTTCTGAGTCATACTGAGGATGCTTAATCACACAGTGATGAGTGTATATATATCAGTGAATATTTTTAAACTTTCTCAGTCGCTGTTTACAAAATTTACATGAAAGAATGAAAATCCTTCTTAAAACTCAGCTGCTTATCATCGCGTTTTTGATAAATTTTAGTGGTAAGTTTCTACGAATATAATATATCTTAACATAAATAAAAAATATTACGTATTCTGTTAAGTTACAAGTATAACACACACACTTCTTCATGCCTACTAAAATAACATATGTTAGACTCAGATACGAGTTGCCTTAAAAATTGCAAAATATAAACGTTTTGTATTTTTCACCTTCAAAATCTTTAATTTTTCTATTTCAAGTTTAAAATCAAGATTGTTTCGGTTTTAAGTCGTGCAATTCGAGGTGTAATCTTAATATGTAGCCTATTTGTGTACATAAACCTTCAGGAAAGATAACGTTAAATTAACATACTGAATATATTGCGACGTGGAATAGAAAACCCATTATTAAAAATCTTGATCATACAATTAAGATAGTTTTAAAAAAATTCTTTTTTGTTTATCAAACGTTAGGAGTCTGCCAAAAATGTCTGCATCGTGTTAGGAAACTTCAAAAAAATACTTTTTCCCATTTATATATTTTTATTCAGTTTTAAACTAATATTTTTTCAAAAATAGAAATTTTCCCTTAAAAAACCATATTAATTTCAAAATCCCGGGAGTACGGTTTTATAATCAACAAAAAAAATATCTTTTTCTGGAAAACGAATAAATTCAGGCGTATCGATCACTAAAAATTGGACAAAGTAGGCCTATGTCAATTTTTGGGCCCATAGCTGAATTTGAGCCCCATGTATATTTTGGATTTTATGTCAATCCTGGGCCTTATATCAATGTTGGGCCCTATTTCAGCTTCGGACCCTTTGTCGATCTTGGACTATATGCAGAATTTGAAGACCTATGTAATTTTCGACCCTATAAAGATTTTGGGTCATATGTCGAATTTGGACCCGATTTCAATTTTGGTTCATATGTCTAATATGGGCCTGATTTCAATTTTAGGTCATATGTCAATTTTGAGTCATGTGTGGAATTTGGGCCTGATTTCAATTTTGGGACCAATATCGATTTTGGCTCCTTTTTCAGTTTCGGGCCCATTGTCAATTATGTATCCTACGCAGAATTTGAAGATCTATGTCAGTTTTCGGCCTTATAGCAATGTTAGGTCATATGCTGAATTTGGACCCGATGTCAATTTTGGGCCATATGTATAATATGGGCCTGATGTCAATTTTGGGCCAAATGTAGAATTTGGGCCTGATGTCAATTTTGGGACCAATGTAGATTTTGGCTTTTATTTCAGTTTCGAGCCATAGGTCAATTCTGACCCCTTTATCAATTCTGGGCTCTGTTTTAGTTTCGGGATCTTTGTTAATTTTGAGCTTTATACATAATTTGAACCTTTTCCAGTTTTTGGATCTATCTCAATTTTGGATCATATGTCGACTTTGGGCCTGATGTCAATTTTGGGAACAATGTCGATTTTAGCTTCTATTTCACTTTCGAAACCTTTATAAATTTTGTATCCTACGCAGAATTTTGAGCCCTTTGTAATTTTCGGCCCGATATAGATTCTGGGTCATATGTCAAATTTGGACCCGATTTAAATTTTGGGTCATACGTCTAATATGGGCCTGATGTTAATTTTGAGCCATATGTCAATTTTGGGCCATGCGTTAATTTTGACACCTATGTCGATTTTGGGTCCTGTGTCAGTTTCTGGCCATATGTCAATTCTGAGCCCTTTATCAATGCTGGGCCCTGTTAAAGTTTCGATCCATTTATTAATTTTAAGCCCTGTACAGCGTTTGAACCTTTTCCAGTTTTCAATCTATGTCAATTTTGGGTCATATGTCGACTTTGTCCCGATGATAATTTTTCGGGTTATATGTCAAATTTGAACCCGATGTCAATTTTCGATCATATGTCTAATATGAGCCTAATGTCAATTTTAGGTCATATGTCAATTTTGAGCTATATATGGAATTTTTTCCTGATGTCAATTTTGGGACCAATGTCGATTTTGGCTCCTATTTCAGTTTCGGACCCTTTGTCTTTTTTTAATCCTACACAGAATTTGAAGACCTATGTCAATTCTGAGCCCTATATCAATGCTGGTCCTGTTTCAGTTTTGGGCCCTTTGTTGATTTTGGGCCTTATACATAATTTGAACCTTTTCCAGTTTTTGGATCTATCTCAATTTTGGATCATATGTCGACTTTGGGCCTGATGTCAATTTTGGGAACAATGTCGATTTTAGCTTCTATTTCACTTTCGAAACCTTTATAAATTTTGTATCCTACGCAGAATTTTGAGCCCTTTGTAATTTTCGGCCCGATATAGATTTTGGGTCATGTGTCAAATTTGAACCTGATGTCAATTTTAGGTCATAAATCAATTTGGGCCTGATGTTAATTTTGGAACCTATGTCGATTTTGGTTCCTGTTTTAGTTTTGAGCCATATGTCAATTCTGAACCCTTTACCAGTGCTGGGCCCTTTTTAAGTTTCGAGCTATTTATTAATTTTAAGCCCTGTACAGCATTTGAACCTTTTCCAGTTTTTAGATCTATGTCAATTTTGGGTCATATGTCGACTTTGGGCACGTTGATAATTTTAGAAACTATGTCAAGTTTGGGTCATATTTTTTAAATTCGAACCCGATGTCAATTTTAGGTCATACGGGAATTTGGGCCTCATGCCAATTTTTAAACTTATGTCAATTTTGGGTCCTGTTTTAGTTTCGGGCCATATATCAATTCTGACCCCTTTATCAATGGTGGCCCCTGTTCTAGTTTTGGGCCATTTGTGAATTTTGGGCCTTATAAAGAATTTGAACCTTTTACAGTTTTTGGATCTATGTCAATTTTAGGTCATAAGTCAATTGGGGCCCCATATCAATTTTGGAACCTATGTCGATGTTGGGTCCTGTTTTAGTTTCGAGCCATATGTCAATTGTGGGCTCTATATCAATTTAGGATCCTACGTCAGTTTCGGGCCCTTTGTCAATTTTTTAACCTATGCCGATTGTGGGCCCTGTTTTAGTTTCGAGCCACATGTCAATTGTGGGCCCGATGTAAATTTTGGGACATATGTTGAATTTGGACGCGATGTCAATTTTGTACTATATGCCGAATTGGGGCCCGATGTCAAATTTGGGCCCAACGTTAATTTTGGGACCTATGTCGATTTTGGATCCTGTTTTAGTTTCGGGCCATATGTCAATTCTGACCCCTTTATCAATGATGGCCCCTGTTCCATTTTCGGGCCATTTGTTAATTTTGGGTCCTTTACAGAATTTGAACCTTTTACAGTTTTTGTATCTATGTCAATTTTTGGTCATGTGTCGACTTTGGGCCAGATGTTAATTTTGGAACCGAAGTAAATGTTAGGTCATGTGTTCAATTTGAACCCGATGTCAATTTTAGGTCATTAGTAAATTTGGGCCCTATATCAATTTTGGAACCTATGTCGATTTTGGGTCCTATTTTAGTTTCAAGCTATATGTCAATTGTGGGCCTTATATCAATTTTGGGTCCTATGTCAGTTTCGGGCCCTTTGTCAATTTTGGAACCTATGTCGATTTTGGGTCCTGTTTTACTTTCGAGCCACATGTCAATTGTGGGCCCGATGTCAATTTTGGGAAATATGTTGAATTTGGGCGCGATGTCAATTTTGGGCTATATGTCGAATTTTGGCCCGATGTCAAATTTGGACCCAATGTTAATTTTGGGACCTATGTCGATTTTGGATCCTGTTTCAGTTTCGAGCCATACGTCAATTGCGGGCCCGATGTCAATTTTGGGACATATGTTGAATTTTGGCGCGATGTCAATTTTGGGCTATATTTCGAATTTGGGCCCGTTGTCAAATTTAAACCCAATGTTAATTTTGGGACCTATATCTATTTTGGGTCCTGTTTCAGTATTTTTGCGACTTAAAAAAATACGGAGTTATGCGTATTTGAAATTTTGACTTTGTTCAAAGAAACGTGAATTTTTTCTTTTAACTTATATAGCATTTGACCTAATGGAGATATTTAAGATTTATTTCAAAATTCTGGTTCAGTGTATTACCTTCTTTTAAAATCCGTGACAAAGGTCTTGAACTATTAAAAGTCAAGAAAATGACGCCGGTTTTTCTGAAAATATTAATAATCGATTTTGTCAAAAAATCCACTTATATTGTTTAACAATGTTCTGTTGAATTCGCACTAGCTTGAGCAAAATAACTGGTGAGCTTTATTCGTTTTAAATGGCTTTTGTACCCAGGAGAATTTTTTTCATAAAATTGAATTATTGTATTTTTCTTGTAAACAACAGATACAAAAAATATCCTAAGAACATATTTTGCACAGTTAAAAAAGTTCTGAGGAAATACCCACGATTTTTGTTCAATATTTAGAAAAATATGCATTTACATAAGGAAAACTTTCTGCGAGTTTTAAATGGGGTTAACAATTTTTATTGTTAGAAAATTATTTTTCATAAAATAAAATTTAAAAATTTTTTCTTGAAGCAATTCAAGTGCCCAGGTTTTCAGATTTTTATTATCCATGTATTCAAATTTTTCATCAGAGTCTTCAGGATCCGAAAAGAAATCACTGTCTTTCGTAAATAATTTAGGAGCCCAATCGTGTTTAGCAGTTTTGGCTATGTAAGCAGTTTTGACAACACCTTTATCAATCTCCATCTTCCATATGTGACATTTTGTATTCTCGCGATGGACGGCACCTTCTTCAACTCTCGAGTTTTAAAACGTCGAAAAATTTTATACCTTGAGTAGAAATTATAATTACATCAAACTTTCGCTTGCAGTCACGTGTCGGGGATTGCTTCAAATGCCCTTGGACTGATTTCGGGGGGATAGAAACGTAAACAACGGGTGCTAGTCTGAAAAATTGCACCCGATCCCAGCCAAATCGCGGTAAAATTTCAGCCACAACCACGTCTAATGACCGTGAGATAGGTAATTACAGTCTCGTGCACTCTAATGACACGGAGCAACCCAAGGACAACCGCCGTTCGTATTTTGCCCGCAAGTGTTTTAGCCTATTGTTTACACGCAGGGATGCTTTTGACGCTATTAACTAGTGAAAGCTTGGAACCTTTTAGAGCGACGATGATAAGGACGATTTATTTAAGAGAATATTCCGGGTGCAATCGTCACTCCCTTACAAGGTCTCTATACCTCTCTTTCTTTTCATTATTCTTGGCTATGATGCTTTCGTCAGCTGGTGCCGAAAATTCGATAACGAATATGGTTCACTTCTCGAAGTCTAGGAGAACTATGTCAGGCCTCGAGTGTGCGATAGAAACCATTGTCGAGAATATAAAGTTCCAGTATATGCGGCACTGATACATTTCTCGACATACAAGCCCGATTGCCCGGAAAATCCTATCATTTATCCTATCATTTATATATATGTAATGTCGCAACCGCTCTCACCCTACTCCCCTGAGAAGAACGTGACTGAAATCAAAAGTTTGGTGTAGTTTATCAGCAGGAACGTGCGTTTACACTTTAATCACGAAAGTTTTAGCATCGGTGATGGCATCCAAGTGTGAATTTTTTAGATTGTTATCAGTAACCAAATATTTTTAAATTCCTTCGATTCCATTACAACCTCCTTTTCCATGTCCTGTTGCAGCGAAAACCCATTTCTTGGTAACTAGTAATTCTGATAACTCGTGAAATTGAGATCGGTTGTTGAAGTAAGCAAATGATCCGCCTATGATAATAATCATAATTTGTTGAATTGATTTAACCTAAGAATCTTCTTTCAAATATTATGTGATAACATTTATTGCTAGAGCAGCAATCGCAGAATCAAGTTTTGTATCATCAGTGACAATATCAGAATTTTATATTTCATCACGCGATAGAAAACTTCTGTGAATATTGAGATTTAAAAACTTTTCAGTAAGAACTTTGAATTTGATGTTTTAAAAACCTTTTCCAATTCTCTGAAAAATCACCGTGTGGAAGGATCTTGGTATACCGTTTGCTTCTTCTTTTACCCTGATTATTTCTTCCCTTTGAATATCTTTCACGTTTTTTATGGACATTTGATCCATTAAGCCAAAGTCACTCTCTCACAAGCTACATCATCTGAGATTCTCAGTTTCTGATTTGTTAAACTTTCAGCTTCTAGACAGAACTTGCATCCATTAAGAGTTCGAAATTCTAATAGTAAATCCAAACGCACACTTCCCTTTTTTCATTATTGCTCCACGTCAGGAAACATTTCACCTTTTTCATATTTTTTCATTTTCATAAACATTTTTGACTTTATTCTTATTTGGACTCTGCGTAGTACAATCCGAGTCATCAATTAAATAATATGCTTGTGCCAACTTGATATGTTCCTTTGACATGCAAATTTATTCTTCGAAATTTACCCTTTACTGTTAATCTAAATTTGGATCGAGACACAGACAATAACTTTTTAGACTATTAATTCGAAAAATTTACCTGAAAAATTATATCAAATGTATGGAAAATGTTAACATTTAAGATACGTGAAACTATCACTGAATGATATAAAACATGAATACGGATTTTATGCAAAACAAGTCTCCTGGCCACAACAGTTATTCAGCCTGCATAATCCTCGCAAAGTAATTCCCTGATAATAGTACACATTCAGTAAAAAATAAAAGTGTGGGTTTTTTGAGAAAACCGACTGAATTTTTTCAGAAAAACCACCGTGTTTTTGTTCTTTTTCAACATTTTTTAAACTTTTTCACGGATATTCCACTAAGCATCACCCGTCATTCTTTCTGCAATAGCAATTTCACATACTTCAAAAGATCAAAAATATTCTTATAAGGATTTATTCCATGTTGAATTTGATGAACATTCCAACTGCTTTGAAAAATTTTGTACCGTTTTTTTATGGATTAATCAAGCTTCAAAGTTGGCAGTGATTTTTAGTAAGCTTCGTCTAGACATGTAGATAATTACCGACCATAGAGTACATAAGCTTGAATAAAGGAAACTGCATCTTCTGTAGTATGTTTTTTCTTGGTGTCAGAATCCAAAATAAAAATTTCATCCATTTTTAATTGTTCTTACAGAATCAAGTTCGCAATCAAATGACTCACCTTGGCACCAGCACGAGCGTGAGCGCTCACGCGAAAACTCTCCACTGCGACTCGATCTTTCCTTGAGCCGTAGAAGCCAACCAGCCGAACGACATGTTTCTGGTAAGCAACTTTTTTTAATTAACTTGTTACAATTACATTTTAGGGCAAAAAATTAACTTGTTGCAGTTGCGTGACTTTGAGAAGTAACTTTAAGTTCTCTCAAAGTTATTCTCTAAAAGTGATTTTCAATTTTGCTCTGCACAACCTTGGTTTTCTAATTTAACTAAAAATCGACCGACCTAAAATAAAATGTTTTAGGATATAATTTGAGATGTGAACAACAATACGTTTGAAAATAGCAAACCCAAAATCCGGCGGCAATTTCTATAAGGGCAGTTTGACGCTTTATTAGAATTTGACCGTTTAAAATTTTATAAAAGTCTCTTCATCGTCATTGATTTTCAAGTTATTTAATTTAGCGCATATAATTAAAAAGAGTGAATTTCAAAAAGCATGGTAAAAATTTACACTGTAAAAAATTATCCGAAAATCAAATAATTACCCAACATTATTCAACTCACAATTCAATTTATCCCCTTTTGTTTTTAAAATTGGAATTTTGTATTTGAAATTTTAAATATTTGTTTCAAATTCATGCATTTTCTTCTAAAATCTTTTTTTTAGAAAATTAATCTTCGTTGTTAAAAATTTACCTCATCTGACACACCACCTCCAAGAAAATATAAAAACTTTAACCTTTCCTATCAAAAAATAACAGATTTGATATTTGGTCTACATTGGGCCACATATATTTTGACCAATCTCAACGGATGAATGATCTTACCACTGAAAACGAAAATTACAATTCGAAAAATTGCTTCTAGTAAGGCACACACTACTTACTAACACAGTAAAAAACATCTCTGACCATTCTCTTGCAATGAAATGACTCCAGCCTTATCCAGTAAAACAAACAAAACCCGGCTATCAGACACTAAACTTGACCGAAACAATATCTTAATTAATTCCTACTGGTCCCATTTCTCCAAAACTTTACGGGCTCCCAAAAATCCACAGAAACAACATTTCACTCAGACCGATGGTCAGCGCAATAAACTCACCAACACGTCCAAAATTCCTTTGACTTCATAAAAAATATACAACAGATTCACATTCAGCCCCAAGATATCATAGCGAGTTTCGACATAGTGTCTCTCTTTACGAAAGTACCAATCTCTAATACAATTTCTATTATTAAATCTTTTGCAAGCTTTACCTCCGAGCTGATACCTTTGATAGAGCACTATGCGAAATTTTGGTTCCGTTACGTTAACGATACTTTTGTCATCTAGCGACATGGACTACATAAACAAAACAAGTTTTCTGATTCTATCAATAGATTACATCCTTATATCGAGTTCATCATGCAAATTGATCAAAAAAGGAAATTGATTTTCTTGAACGTACTAGTTTACAACAGATCTGATAACGCATTAGGACATGAATTTTACAGAAAACCCAACCATACAAACTGACACCGACATGCCTCCTCACACCACCACCCATCTCAAAAACAATCGGTAATCAACTCCCTTGTAAACAGAGCTATCTCCATAACAACACAACGCAATAAAGAAAGAGCGAGAAAAACTGCCACGATCCTACCCTGCATCCCACATGCAAACCATATAACATATCATATACAATTGCTAAACAGCTTAAAAGGCAAAAAGATTCCTCTCAGTCATCTAAGAGTATTTAAAGTACCTTGTTCTTGTGACATTGTCTATATTGAAGAAACCGGAAGAGCGGTTAGCGAACGTATAAAGGAACATGAGAGCAAAGTCAGGCTAAAACATTTCGCGCAATCAGCACTAGATGAGCATCATATCGAAACAGGAACATAACATTTTATTTGAAGAAAATAGGTACAACGGATGAAATACCAATCCAATTTAGCTTTTCGTCCTCCCGGATATCTAAAAATGAATTGATTGGCCAATCAGGTACGACCAGTCTCCACAGTGGGGCGCTCTGGCCAATAACAGGCATCGTAAAGAGTATGAATAAGAAAAACGAAACCTGATACTTTAGTCTCTTTTTATTTTAGGGATAAATCACTTTTTGAGGTCAGCAGTGATTTTTAGTACCATTCATCCATTTATATATTTTTCTCACAGAAGTAAGGTCGCGGAGTGTCTCATCTCGGGGCTCACGCTTGTCTTCACCCCAGGAACTTGATCTCTCCTTAGGACAACCAAGCCGGCGGCGGCGCACCCACCAATCTGTGTCAGGTAAGTAACTTTTTTAAGTAACTCGTTACAGTTACATTATACAGAAAAAATTAACTTGTTTGCTGAAAATGTAGATATTCTGGAACTTTAACTAAACAGTTCATGATAATCAGGCCCCCCAAGTTGCCATACATTTCATGTGTTAAAGTTTCTAAATAAAAAAGTAACTTCTTAATCCCTGCCGCGGCAAATCCTTTATCAGTTATGATAGTTATACGTTTGTAAGTGTATGTTCTCTGTTGTCATTTGTGATTAGGCTTTGGGCGCCTGGTGCTACCTGGATAATATGCTAAATATGGCAAATAAAGACATTCGTTTGATTTCAAAATATTGCGAACTTAGTCGCCGAAGAGTGGGGAGGCCTCTGACCCCACTCTCAGGCGAAAAATTCTATAAGACGTTATAGACTCCGCAACCTCAACTTCCTGGAGATTGACTTGTATACGGGTAATTCCACGTGAAATTTACAACCAAAAATTTGATTCCGCTGCAGATTTTTACTCTTGTTCTAGAGGCAAAAAAAGGACACCTATTTTTGTTTTTCAATATTTTATTGTTTTTTTCAAGTTATAAATTTTTGAATTTTGTGATTACAAAAAAACATTTTTTTTCAAATGCTTCGCAAATCGCCTACCTTTCGAAAAAGGGTTTGAAAATTTAGGATAT
>JAAAKG020133680.1:0-14094 GCA_010014905.2 Druon quercuslanigerum | reverse complement strand
AAAGCATTATAAACAGAATTATTTGGCTGCAATTTTAGACGAAGATGGTTACAAAAGGATTGGCAGTTAAAATTTTTGTTCAGACAAATGAAAGGAATCGAATAGTAAAAAAAAAAAAATTAGAAAAAAATCAAGCATAACACTAACAATAAGTATTTCTCAAAGAAAGAAAATAAAAATTTAATGCAACATAAAATAAGTGAAAGTTGAATAAGATAAAAATAATAATTTTATCAACAACTTTCATTAAATTAAAAATATTCACTACTGTCCAGCTCAATATTAATGATTGCAGTATTTGTAATTCTTTTAATACTATAATTATCACTATTATATTATTAGCGTATGACTATTTGTTATCATAAAAATCACCATCAGGACTGTTCTGGTACCTTTTTTTGTATTGTTTTCAATTAAAAAGGTGTAATTAAATACAATGATTATTTTACGAACACTAAAGTTTTAATAAACGTTTTTATAAATTCTTAACATTTATATAAAAAGCCTCTGAAGAAATTGATAAGAATACAGATAATAAAGCTAGATAGAGACTGGAATAAAGTTACCTAAAATGACCGGATATTTACTTCCTGCTTCATTTTTATTGTATAATTTACAATTGACACCAAAGGCCCCTCAAAGAAGTTAATTGTAAGAACCTCGATCAAAGTGTTGTGTAAACAGTGATTAAAGAATCAATAAAGAGCCAAGAACATTTTCCGTTAATCGGTAACTCTGACAAAATGAAAGTATCGTTTTTTTCTGCAATGTTTGAGAGCTAGTCTGTGGTGAAATGTAACTAGAACGTTCAAAGTGTGTCTGATGAATATGACACTTAAAGTAACAATAATCTAATAAACTGTCTGTGAATTTGATCTTGAGTGTTTCCACTTTGTTTGTATTTATAATTATATGGTACCCATTTCACGAGCACTTCGCTTCCGGTTAGCATTAGAAATTTACAAAAAATACAAAATTACAAAATCATATAAACAATTTTTAAAATACAATGAAAATTCAGACAAATCAAATTTGAAATTTGAAATAGTAATTTTTAGGGTTACCAGATGGTCCAAGTGAATAAAGCGGACTTTCCGCCCCCCTCCCCAATGCTTTCCCGAATAATTGGAGAAAAAGACAATTGGAAAAAAATGCAGAAAATTAAAACAAAATTCTCAAAGAGTGTGACTTGATGATTTTCGAACCACGACATTTTACTTTACCTGGAGTCCTGGAGATTGGATAAAATAGAAATAAAAAAAAATCGTACATTTTTCTTCGACAATGTTTTATTGAATTTCGAGCGAACTTAACAGTTTTTAATGGCAAAAACGTATCTCATGGGGGTATGGTGCGGAAAATCTCAAATAAAAAAGTACTAATCGGTCTAATCGAGAAAAAAGTTGACAATGACCAATATAGCACAAAATATTCTATATTTAATGAGCAGTAATATTTGGTAGCATTTGGACTGTAATATTTTTGAAAGTCCTATGATATTAATATACATAATAAAAATAGTACGAGCGAGTACAGAATTATCTAATAGTATCATAATAATACTTCAGCTCAATAATGGTGGATATTATACATGTATTACTATAATACTACAATATTATAGTACCACATACTTCTGTAATAGTAGACTGATATAGTATTGTATAGTACATTTATATTACAAATAATACCACATAATACTATAATATGAGAATGCGATAGTACCATATAGTGCACGATGACAGAGCACAAACTAAGGAGATTACGATATCCAGGGTGAGGAATTTCTTAATGTTGATTTCAATAAGATTTCTGATAAGAATAACGACCTTTATACTTTCAAATCCGTACCTCGATTAATTCTCACAAACTTCGAAAAATTATAAAATTTGTCAGTGGATAATAGTTATCAAATATATTTTGAAACAAACCCAATAAAAAATTTTGGTTAGATCAAAATTCAAAAATTTAGATCATTTTCAAAATTATGAGATTTTTGTTTTTAAGAGATCCGTAAGTCTTGATCATGATTTTTAGTAGATTTAAAGAAGATTAACAAATTATCGTTTATCAATTGTATACAAATTTAAAATGTTCTACATAATTAATAGTCAAGCAGATTTGCTACACTGGAATATTTTTAAAACGCAGAGAAATGATTTTCCATATCTTTTTTCGAACTGACTAGAAATTTGCGTGGAGTCGGCTTCTAATTAAGCTTTGAACGAACGGAATCAGCTCGGGAATCAGTTTAGTAAATTAAAAGAAAAAATCATATTTTTTTTTTAACAATATGTTATAAGATATACCTCATAACCCAATTGAGATATTGCGAACATTCTACATCGCAAAGAAAAATTTTGATTGTTTTTTCAGTATCTTCTTAAAGATTTAAAAAATCACTTCGTTGTGAGACAATTGGCCTCAGAACTGAGTCATATTTCATGCTATTTTTGGGGAAAAAACTTAATTTATATATTATCAAACATAGCATATTATATTTTATGCAACTTTATATAAAAATATATACTTGGACAAGGCTACGTAAAAAATCTCTACAAACCCCCTCACCCCCCTAAAGGTGTCATGATTTTTTTAAACAGCCCCTTACAATAATCAGAGATTAGGATATTGTCTCATCCTATTTACATTTAAAAATTTTGTTTCATTTTTGTTAATTCAATCATTTAAAAATGAAAATTCTGCTTGTTGCGCTAGCATATTCTCATCGCGCGCTGCTCGCAAGATTGAGCGCGCCTATAGTGCTTGCTTCTTTTGCATCTCGCGTTCGGTCTTTATACTTCCCCCACATTTATGCACATACTTTTTAAAATTAATGTTGTAAAATTCGACAATTATCATTTAGTGATTGTGAATTCTCTTTTGTTAAAGCTCTTTCGGCTTTAACTAACACATTCTTATCGCGTATCTCGTGCTTCGCTCTCAATTTTATCCAAAATACGAACTTTTCTACATATCAGATGTATATGTATGTTTTTATGATTAAAAAAACTGAGTATCCTATCAAAAATAAAAACAATTTTGTTATGAAATATTTTCTTGCATCTTGTCTCGTTTTTCCATAAATTTAATTTGTTTATTTTCATTGCTATTTTTTACGATTTACAAAAAAAGACGCGTCCTAGCGTAAAGTGGTTCTGAGGAAATTTGTAGATATAATTCAGGCGACAAATTTTGTTTAGTAAAATTTTATTGCATCTTGCGTCGATTTTCAAAAAAGTTTTTTTTTCATTATTAATGTATTTTCATAAAATACATGTATAAAAATTTTTTAGATCTTTTGTGGTTAACAACTTTTGCCTCTTCATTTTTATTCATAAATTGCAGTCTTGCAGAAAATCCAATCGGAAACAGCGCTAAAATTGTCTCGCGCAAGTTAAAGTGTATTATAAAGTACCTGCCATACATATTTCGGTAATAATAATTCTAATTTCGACTTCCGATTGTGATAACTTGTTCGTATAAATAACACAAACACAAATTCACGTGGCTCATTATTTTCAACCCAGATAAGAAAACCGAGGTTATATATAACAGATACTCAGTGTAGTGCTGAATGTCGAAAGTTTGCAAGGTTTGAATTTTACGACGGTGAAACTTTTTACCAACGTCACATTGTTAATTATCCAATATTCAAATCAGTAATGGATGACGAAAGAGCGTTTCTTTTAAGACGAAATTCTGATATTTCACCAGGAATCATAGGGAAGAGGCACCTTCAAATATTCCTATTGTTCCTGGGGATGACCATCTCTTATGGATTACGAGTCAGCATGTCAGTGGCGATAGTCGCCATGACTGATAATTCTACCACTGCCAATCCGAACTTTGAGGTATGGAACTGCGAACTCTATAATCTATAGCAATAGAAAACAAAAGTTATTTAAATATTCTATTAGTAATGATTTCTCTGACGTGCACAACTGGAGAAGTCAGCTTTTTCGTGAGAACAAGAATCAATCATACATTTTCATGGTGAATGATTTTAAGCCACTCTTATGGGTCCCCGAAAGAGAACCCCATAAGTGCCAAAATTGAATTTCACGTAATATTGCAATTTAGAATACTGAATACTCGGAATACTAAGTTATATTTTAACTAATTTTTAATTTTTATGAGTTCTTTAATCAGATAAGAATAAAATAATTTGTTTAAATGATTTTACATGCATTAAAATTATGAGTGTTTGTCCAAGTATTCATATTTCCTAAAAAAAAGCAGGAAAAACATTTTATCTCACTAACTTTTCGACAGATTTTAATACTTGTAAGTACTAATTTGTTTTGTAATAATAATCGTAAATTATTTAACAAATTAAATTTTTTAAACAATTATTAACCGTAATCTTACATTTTTGAACAATTGAAGGAATTTTATCACAGCATGATATTCCAATTTTTCCATTCGCGACAAATATGAGACAAACACTCACAAACTAATCGGTAGATTGACATCAAAGTTTGCTCTTTCTACTTCTTTCACTTCACCTTATTTGAAAATTATTGAAATTGAAAGAAACTTTTGCTCTTTCTTTGTTAGGTCGGAAAATTTTCAATACATCCTTGTAAAATATTCCTCCGGTTTTTTTAACAAACACGCATTACTTAAATAATTGTAAAATTAATCATACACATTATTTTATTGTTATAATTGATTAAAGAACTCATAAAGTCTAGAAAATATGTTCATTTCGCGACTTACCCGGAACAAAAACAAACGTTTAAATAATTAATTTTTTTTTTTAATTTGAATTTGTTTAAAGATTTAAGCGAATTTTTAGAAAACAAAATAGTATCTGAAAATATTTCAATTTTTCGAAAAATCGCAAAAATAAAATATTAAAAAAATTAAACTATTCAAATAATTGAAATTTGTTTAAACATTGAAGACTTTTATTTTTTTTAAATTAGTACTTTAAATGTTAAAATATATCCAATATTTGGTGTGATAAAATGTTTCTCCTGCTTTTTTAAGGTAAACTATATACTCGAACAAACACGCATTATTTTAATAATTGTAAAATTATTTAAACAAATTATTTTATTATTATCATTGATTAAAGAACTCATAACGTCTACAAAATACGTTCATTTCACAACTTGCATGAAACAAAAAATTGTTTAAACATTTGAAAATTAGTGAACATACGTGTTGGGGTTTTCTTTTGCGGACTCATAAGATTCACTTAAAGTCATCCACAGTAAAAATTTATAATAGATTCTGATTCTTCCACGAATTCTGAACAACATACTGCAACACTGAAATATTTTGAAGATTTCTTTACCTTTAAGTATTACTCAAAAAAGTACTCAAAAAAATTTTTTTATCATGTAAACGTGAAAAGTTGTTATTCTCTGAAATTAATATTGCAGGTGATGAATATTAAGAGTGATATTGTTTGTGAAAGGCAGTTTAAAATTATTTAAATCATTAATAACACTTGCTTTTTTTCTTTGGAAATCTGAATAAAATTCTAGTTCAAAATAATGATTAATGTTTAGGTAATTAGTGTATAAGTTCTGAAATAAGAAAATACTGAATAATAAGAGATATAGTGTAATAGATGTAAACAAAGTAAATAAATTTTCACCATCTTACCTGTGAAAATGCTCAAGGAAAAAATTATTAATTATTGTATTACTATTAATTATTAACTGCATTATTGATTTTAAAAAATAGTAAATTTGTCAGATTTACTGGGGAAAATAGTTTAAAACAATGAAAATCGTTTAAATAATTGCCAAATACATTAAGTTAGAAATATTATTATTGAAATTCATCAACTGTATTATTTATCCCGAAAAATTATAACTTACCACGATTAAAAAGGCGAAACAAAAATTATCTGGACAATTCAAAATTTATTAGAAAATACTTTGAAACTTAGCTCTTATCGAATAAAAATAATTAATGTTGAAAATGTTCCAAGAAATATCGCCTTTATCATGAATTTGACATGAAATACTATTTGGCATTGTTTGGGATATTTTCCGGGCACAATACAATGGTTGGGGAGGGGAGGGGATAAAAAATTATTGGGTGAAAATGATTCCATGGACATTCCTTAACAGGTCAATTTAAACCCCCGTGTTAGTTTCTAAAGATCAGGTCACGGGTTAATGTTAAGCCATTTGAAAAAAATAGAGAATTGTTTTTTCTGGAAAACGGGTTTTGTCTTTGATGCGGCTACAATTTATATATTTGGTAAAATAAATTTTAAGGTTTAAAGAGAATTTAATCCAACAAACTTAAAGTTAAACAAAAAAGTTACTTAATCATCTTTAAAGCAATAATTTGTATTTTATAATTCGTCAGAATATTTTTATATTCTAAAAATTATGTGCAACAAAATAGTATTGCAGCATAAAGTAAACGCTATTTAATATTTGTTTTGTTTATTTATTAAATAATATATCAAAAGATAAAACATTATAAAGGAATTTCGCGACAATTTTGCTTGATAAAATAGCTTCTAGACTGAGTAGCAAAAATACTATGCTATTTTAGTTTTCATATTTAAATTTATTGATCTTAACATTTTTTTGCTGCTAAGCAATTTATAAATTCACTTTCTTTTTTAATTTCAATCTTCGGATATAGTGTCTCTGCGTTTTTATTCAAGTTACTGTAATTATCATTTTAACTTTCAGCATTTATATCTAAAATTGTAATTTTAACACTTTCATTCAGTATTGATGCGAGTGCGAAGCTTACTATACGAGCCCAGAGGCGAATCGAAGAATAGTTTTTGTACGCGCGTCGGAGGCTAGCTGTGCTGTAAAAACGAATGAATGCAACCGCATTTCTGTAAAGTGGTATAATTGAGTGCATATTAAAAAGATATCGGATTCCATATATAAAATGAATATATGGTTAGAAAATACTCTTAAATAATGAAATAACGTATGTGACATATCCCCTCTTTCTGAAAATGGTACTGCGGTTCAGGATGTTGTAACTACACAGGTACGCGTGCGCATTCGCATTTATGCAGTTATGACATGCAGGTATGTCTGGTATAGATAAAACAAATTACTTTGACCAAATTATAAAAAATACGGGGAAAAATGTTTCAATTTCTTTACAGAACAATATTAAACAATATTAGAAACACGATGAACTTCGCAAGTTATTTTTGATAAAAATTTTTAGTTACTGCTTTTCTTATTGGGACGACAGAGTAGCTGTAAACGAGCTGAAGGCGAGCCGGAAACAACCCTAACATGAGCCAATTAAAAGTACTGTAAATCTTACAAGAGTTATAACTGTCTACGCTAAGCAACTGTTGCACACGATATTTTTTGTAACAAATGTAGAAAATTTTCGATTCGAGAAACAATACAAAAAAATTTTGTGAAAATCTTTGGAAATATATCGTGAAATTACCTAAATTTATCGAAAAATTTCGAAAGAAATTCAAGGTATCCAAGCTTCTTCAAAAGTTTCGAAAATTTTCAGTTATTTATGGTAATTTATCAGTCATCACTTGGAGTCTGTCCAGTTACTATTTACTACTCAAAGTCAGTCTCTCTAGCGTCAACTCATAATTAACTGGGTTACGATTCCAGCAGTCCTGGAAAGTAATTCTGGTGCATAGTAGGAGAGCCAACGACTCTGGATCTTGCGCCATTGCGGATATTGATAAAAAAATTAGGCATGATAGTTTGCCTTTTGGGTAATAACGAACCGCCATGCTGACCAAGGAAATCATGAACCCAATCTTCTTAGTTAATTATTAAACAATTAATTTTCCCTCAAAATTAGCATGATCGCGGAATTAAAAAAAAACTAAATCGCGTGATGGGCGGCATCGAGCACTCATTGGAAATTCCTCTCATTAAATTTGCCTCAAGACGGTTATGAAATTTTAGGTGTGCAAAATGTAGGTCCAAGTCCCCGCAACACTAATAAGTATGTGTGCCTTGAAAATTCTTGAACCCGGTATCATGTTGACGTGGTTTTATCGTGCGCCGTCGCACAGTGGGACAAAATAACTTTTTCGGTTAAAAATAACGAACAGCCCACAAATATTGACCGATTGGGCGAACAAAACTGTGAAGAAAAATCTGACAAGATTTATAAGAGAGTTATCGAGCCAGATTTTTAAATCAGTCTTTCAATTTTTTTATAAATAAACAAAAATTACAAAAAAATGGCAATTTTTACTATTTGACGTTTCCGATGCTCATTAATAACAGGAAAATGGTTGAAATTGCCTGAGATTCAGAGAGTAACGTTAGTTTAAGATTTTCTAATATTATATAATGAACAAAAAAAAGTTTTGTGAATAAATTATTTCTTGAAAGAATGTTTTCTACGATTTTCCGTAATTTTACATTTTGTTGGTTACATTGCTAGACATTTGAAAAAAAACAATATAATGACAAATCGAGCAACATTCATAATTAGTTGATAAATTTTTTAAACAAATGCATTATTCAGATATTACAGAAAATTCATTTTTTTATGTCAAATTTTTTATTTAGGAACTTCATATTTGGGTATTTATCGAAGGAAAAGTTTTTTTTCAATCTTAGTCCTTTCAGTTTAAATTTCTCATTACTTTCATTCATTTATTGAGGCTGCAGCTGCAAGATGAGTAGAATGAAGGTCATGAGAAACTTGAACTGAGAGCATTGAGATTGAAAAAAAAAAACTTTTTCGTCGACAAATACCCAAATAATGCATATGTTTATTAAATTGGTTTAAAACATAGAATTTATGTCAAATAAGTATGAGAGTTCATGCAATTATCTATAATTTCCCAATTAAAAATGATGATATCGAAAAGAGCGAATTTTTCCGTTCACAGATGCTGAAATTATCATAAAGTTCCTAATTAAAAAAGTTTAATTTGAAAAATGCCTGATTGATGCATTTGTTTATTGAATTTAATTAGGTAAATCATAAAATTTATCAACTAATTAGGAATGTTGCTAAAATTGTCATGAAGTTTCGAACTGAAAGGACTAGCATTGAAAAAAGATAATTTTTCTGCCAACAAATGCCCGAATAATGCATTTGTATTTAAAAAAACTAAAAATTATCAGCTAACCATAATAGTAGCTGAAGTTATTATGAAGGTCCCAGTGAGAAAGTCTAATATGAACAAAAAGATTTTTTCCTTCGACAAATGCTGAAATTATCATAAAGTTCCTAATTAAAAAAGTTTAAATCGAAAAAAGCTAATTGTTCTGCCGACAAATGCCTGATTATTGCATTTTTTTATTGAATTTAATTAGAGAAATCATAGAAATTATCAACTAATTAGGAATGTTGCTGAAATTACCATGAAGTTTCGAACTGAAAGGACTGGCATTGAAAAAAACTAATTTTTCTGCCGAAAAATGCCCGAATAACGCATTTGTTTATTAAATTTTTTTTTAATTATAAGAGTAATAAACAAATTATAAATTTTGCTAACAATATCATGAAGTTCCTAATTAATAAAAACTGATATAGAAGAAAACAAATTTTTTGATCGAAAAATGGCTGATTAATATTATTATTATTATATCATTCAACCGTTTCCCTTTCGGGGTAGGCGTGACTCACTCGATGGGGGGGATAGTGTGAGGAAGGGGTTATAAAATTTTTAGATTGATTTGGAATTCTCGTGTTATTTATTTAAATAACACCTTCACTCCGCAACACTGCTCCGACCCAGGTTGCTGATCAATATCTCTAGCAATGCACTTGTTTATCATATATTATTTGAAAATTTTAAGTATTGTTACTCTATGGAACTTAGGCGTGTTATGAGAACTCAGACCTACATTTTACAAAAAAAAAAATGATTTCCGTCATGACGTCATTTTTTTCATTATTTTAAAATAGTAATGCCCATTTTAAGTATTGTATATTTTAAAAGCACTATCTCATAAACAGTATACAAGACTATTCAAATTGCTTCTTGCACAATGCAAACAAGTAAGATTCAATTTACCAAAGTGAAATAGTGAATCTATCTCCAGTCTTTTCCGTAAACTCTCATGGAAATAAAAAGGAATTCCAATTACATATTGAGATAGTGTAATAATATAGAAATAATAAGAAAAATCTATATGTTAAAAAAAACGTGATGCTAAATAAATGAAAAATAAAAAATATATCACCGCGTGCATGCGAAGGTTTGACGACTGCAGGGTGGCAAAGAAAGGCTTTTTCTGAAAAGTTAAAATGATTTAAAATTTTTTCAAAATTATGTCACATAATAAAGTTTGACGCGAGTAAACTTGATCGGATTATACGAAGTGTTACCTCAAAAATGTTTAAATTAGAAACATGAACAAAGTCGTTAAATGCTTTTATTTTTTAAACTAAATTTTTATTTTGTGGCCGCAAAGTAAATAAAAAATTATTGGCACTATCATTTACTATATCTATTAGACTTATGAGAAAAAAATTGGAAAAATAATTTGAGTTTTAATGTCTCTATAGATAGTTGCTTATTATTATCTTTTGTTAATAATTACAGTACTAAAAATGGATATCCATCTCCCTTTACTGGAGGCAAAAATGTCTTAAATTTTGTTGTCTGTATATTTAAGTTTTAATACATATTTAACGCTTCTCATCAAAATTACATATGAATCAATATTTATAGTTTGAAAAAATGCTTTTCTTAACGTCAAAATCTGTTTCTCTTCAAACTAGCTAATCGCATCTAAAAATGATTGAAATGAAAACTAATTTTCTGGTTTATATTTGCCACTTTTAATATCATTTCATTAAAATAAAATGAATAACTATGTCAATACACAATTAAAATTATCGAAAACCAGACATACATATTTTTTGTGCGGTAAATATTGTATAAATACAAAACATTTTCTACAATTATTAAGCATACTGGAAATGTAAATAAATTATCTTATGCAACAGAAACATGTCACAATGTGTCATCCTTTATGGTAGCTCCTAATCAGTATTTGCAGAGATGTTTAAAAATTTTTCGTAATAACTGTGTTTTGAAGTTAATCTCTCTTTCTTAATGTAATGCTAATCTTAATCAGTAATACCATTGTAGGGTTTTGCAAATATCAACCTTTTTTTTGACTTCAATAATACTTGAGGAGCATTGCAAGGATTTAAGTTCTAGTAAATCTTTAAACGCGTCTTTCTCGGAACAACTTTTTTCAAAATGGGAAGACGTATTACTTGAACACCGTTGCATGGATTCCTGCGTAGTTCGATAGACAATAGTAAATAGATTATAAAATTTTGAGGTTTTTCCTTCCAAGCCTTATACTTTATGATAAAACCCTCCTCCCGTGAAGGTGTTTTAAAAAAATACGATTTTCAAGACGAGCTTTGTCGCCGTCATTTTCTATAAAATCTAAAATTAAAATTTTGTTTTTCATACTTTAATATGTGTTAAATAAACTATTTAGAAAGAAATTATATTACTTTTTTTATACTGCCAAAATAAATGGTCAAAGTTAGGTTATTTTTTCTGCCCATGATACGCCTAACTTTGCCGTTTTCGTTAATACTGTCCTTTTATAGAATATACCCTGAATCATTTTAAATCAAATCATTTTATATAAAAAATGGGCAACTTTTTGGATAATTTTTTGGATTTAAAAATTGTTGACATTTCATTTTTTTTAGTATTATGTATAGTTATCGAGAAATATGTTTTGTTAGCAATACACGGATAAAAAATAAGGTATTTTCACTTACTAACCAGGAAAAGAATGGATCAAACAGGGACTAAACCAAACTAAATCCAATTTTGTTAATATCTTCACAAGAACTAATTTTTTCTGTATAAGTGTATTTCGAAATTAGTTTATATATTTTAGGATCTTTTTTTATAAAATAATAAAATAATAATAATCACTACTAATTAAGAACATACTGCAAAAACAAAAATGCATTTGATGCTATTGTTTTCCCCCTCAGCATTCGGCAAAGTGATGTTAGTTGGCGATGGAGTAGAAATGCCTAACATAAGATGTTTATGGACACCAGCAAGTTACTTAGATCACTAAAATACATAACTAGAATAAAGAATTGTATTTTTATTTGAGATAGCTTCGCACTTGATATTCCGTTTTCTAAAATTTATGAAAATTTTTCTTTAAAAAATTAACAAACACTGATCTCAAACTTCAGACAACCGCGGTAAATAAATTTTTTAAAATAATTTACTAGTGCAGCGATTGATCACGCAAAGGAACAGTATTTATAAAAAATCAATTCTGCACATCTTCAAAATGTAAATTATCCAAATTTGTTGCCAAGAAGATTTTTTTGGTTCCATGATTCCTTATTAATATTGAATTGGTTTCCATAATTTAAACAAAAAGTTCTGTACAACAAATAAATTTTTCTCCGTGTATTATTCTTAAAAATTTATGCCGAATGAAAATTTCTAATTATTAGCAAAATGACAACAATATTTAATAGCCTGCAAAAATCAAAATTTTAAAAGAAATTTTTTTAAATTTTTTGTTACTATAACTCTAATCTAAAATAGATGCATACTAAATGATAGTACCAGTAATTTTTGATTCAATTGTGGTTACGAATAAAGAAAAACATTTACAGAAAGCGATAATTTATTTACTATTTCATATACTTAACTTAAACATATTTGAGGCGCCACTTAGAATCATCTGAAAGGGACAAAAAAGGACTCGTTAGCTTTTGGATTGATTTACCTAGTTTTAAAATCTATATTTTGCACTCTTTTTTTCAAACTTAAGATTAAATTTAAATATTTGAAGGGTTTCAGTACAGAACCAGAGAACCAACATTTTAGCCGAAAATGGCCTTTTTCATAAAAAAATCTTTAAAAAATCAAATACATATTGTGTTGAAACCATTTGTTCAAAATCTCACTTTAATTATAGACTATTTGTCACTTTTTTCAGCACCAAAGTACCAATCAAATTCCAACCTAAAATCTTAAATATTCAGTTTCTATACAAAGACAATTTTATAAGTGTTTTTCACCTCACTATTTACCTTGCAATCAGAAGTGATATTTCTTTAAATTACTAGAATTTATTTAAAAAAAAAACATATACCTTTTTTCATCTTATAGAATTTTCAGCGAAAAATTCTTTGTTACAGTGCGATACCGTCACATTAAACCTTTATTTTTCCCGGAACTGAGAATACCTAATTCTGGATTAAAACTTTATTATTTTTATTCAACCTCTCCATATTTCGGGATCAAGTTTGAACTTGCTCCCGAAATATGGGGAAAATACCTTGCCATACAATTTAAACCGTCAAACCCTTCAAATTCTTGAATGATTTACTCAAAATTGGTTAACTTTTTCTAATCAAAGTAATTTCCTACCAATTTAGCAACTCAGTATCTCAAAACAAGTTATTATTTTTTGTTTAAACTAAAAATTGCACTGTTTATCGCATTCCTTAACTGAGCCTGTTCCAATTTTAGGTCCCTGTCACTTTGAGATTTAAAAAATTCCAAAGTCTATTTCTCGGAACTGTATAAGTTTTTTTAATCATATTTTTTCGCGATCAATTCAGAAATACTACAGCTCCTGAGTAAACTTTTGTTTTATCTTTAAATGATGGATTCGATTTTACAGAATGTTATTTTGCTCTAATGACAAATTCCGATTTTGTTGGTTGTCTGGTTCTGTTTTGCAACCCGTCATTTTCTTTTGTTGATCCAGAAAAGCACAATTAACCTTTTTTTGGTTGTGTGATTCACATCACAGAAAATCGGTAAATCCACAATTGGATCTCTATTAATTATAAAATCTGTATATTTCATCGCATTGCTATCAATCGTTTTATCAATGTACGTATTTATTTCATGCGATTATGTACACACGTTACTCTGATACGGATTAAAGATCGTCGGTCATTTGTAGCAACTTGAGGTCATTGCAGTCAGACATGAAATTCCGCAAGTTTATTAGTAAAATGAATTATTACTTGAGGAGTAAATATTTCAGATTCGAACAAAAAGCATGAATGAAAACACTAGGGTTTCCAAATGGAACATGTCACAGAAATTTATGAAAAACTTTTAGAATAAAAAAGTTATTGTATATTTTTTTCATTTTATAATGTGACGTCACACCTGGG
>JAAAKG020133679.1:0-14094 GCA_010014905.2 Druon quercuslanigerum | reverse complement strand
ACCCCATTTTTTCACCAATGTCATTTATTATTAAAAATTGCAATTGTTTTCAATCTTTAAATGTTCCCATTCTCGAGTTCTGTAGTATGGAATTCTTTCCAGCTAAGAAGAAGTGGTTTGTGATTCCTAAAGAGACGTGGATAAAGCACGATCGTCCTGCCGAAGGCGGCTCCTACCAACACAACCCCTCTTGGGTACCCAAGTTCCCCAGATTGTCAAATTAACCGGGTTGCCCCACTCTCCAGATCGCCTGATAGTCGCCTGTACCAACGGCTTGCTGTCACTAATGGGTTAACCCTGCTACTAAGATCGCCCTAAGGTCGCACATACAATAGGATTGTTTCCAAAGTTAGATATCATTTTTTCAATAAATAGATCTTACATTATATAAAATTCTAATTTTAAAAACGCACATGAAATATTTTTTACATATTGTTTATTATTTTTAATTTAATGTTGAAATATGAATTTTCTATCACCATGTCGATTGGAGGGCCCATTTAACGTCGAAGGGGTCGGATTTTCCACCAATCACACCTTATGCGATTGTCGTTCTCACATATCTTTTCTGTGGCCATGTTTTGTGTTGTTTATGTGCACATCGAAAATAGAAGTTGCAACATAGTGTTTAAAAAACATTATAAACGTTATAAAAACACTTAAAACAAAAACTTTTGTATGAAGAATTGATTAAAAAAAGTTCTTAAATGTAGTCATATTTACTTAACAATCAGTAAATATGCACGATTTTAAAATGTGTCAATACTCGTACCTAATGTTTTCCTTCAACGTACTACTAATGACTTAATGCAGATATTGCAACAGGGGAACTCTTTTTGTCAAATAAACATTAACAAATAAAGCTTTCGAATGAAAATAGTCAGAAATGACAGCAGACCGTGGCATAACCTCTTTATTATGAGTTTCGTTAGTTTTCATCAAAACCACATCGTCACATTGATAGATAATTATGAGCACCTTTGAGTCACGGGAAACCCACGTGACACCAACCTAATAAGTGTTTTACCGCCTTCAATTTTTAATATTTTTTTCTGTTAAACGACTCAACAGAAAAAAATTATAACGCATCTGCGTTTCGGATGAAAATTATGTATTAAAAAATTATTTGATCTAAAATCGGGAAACAACCTTATTGGATTAAAATCCAAGGCCTTGTCAGGCACGAAAAGCCCTTCGGTTTTCCCAAACAGTCAAGAGGCCAAGACCGATTTGTTAAACTCGTTCTAGCAGTACCTCAGGCCTACGAACGCCGTAGAAGGCGGCTCTTAAAAAGGCTCGAGACCGATCACTTGATCGAGACTCTCGACCATGAGCCTTCAGCCCAGTGACATCGTCGTTGCCTGCGCTGAAAAAGGGCCCAGATAAAAAAACATGCGTCTCAGGCACGCTGTCGAGGGTGCCCCCAGAGTGAACCCAGATCTTCTAAAACTCCGGCATAGGAACGCCGTTGAGGGCGGCGTCGAAAATGGCCCCAGGACGCTGACATTATAATATTGATTCCCCGTCACACGGACGACTGACTGCGATCTCCGATATCGGCGTTACATCCACTGTAATGTAATATAGTTAATAATCTTAAGTTTTTTCTTCTAGCTTATATTTAAGTATAAGGTGTATAACTTAATTTTTGCCTTTTTTCCAAAAAAATATTTTATATTATAAAAAATATAAAATACCAGATCAATCCAAGAAATATTGTCCATTTTTTTCGATGGCCTTGTGCCCCCTATCAGGTAACTTACGGATGCCATTGCAAAAGAAACTTGGAGACTTCGAGTCGATAGTTATCGAGGAATTTTCGAACATGGTCCAGAGTTTGGAATCGCATATTAGCCAAACCTTGTTACATTAACTGGAACAGGTGATAATTGGATGGAGCCAATCCTGGCGAATATACCTTGTGCGGGAGAACTTCCCATCCCTAGCTTAAAATGGTTTGCTGAGTCGCGCGAGCATCATGAGGCGTTGTCATGAAGCAGTATAACTTTTCGGCTTTCTTGTCGAGTGAATGGCCTTTTCTCATCAAGTACCTCGTTCACTTCGTTAAATGAAGTTGTCTATTAAATAAATTAAACCAAGTACTTGATGAGAAAAGGCCATTTACTGGGCAAGGAAGCCGAAACGTTATACTGCTCCCCCTGGCAATTTATAGGGCAAGCGCGGCTTGGCTGTTCCTCCGAGGCTTGTAGACATCGACAAAAAGATACTCGCTCGTAAACTTTTACACGGCAATATATTTGGAATGAACGTATTTTTCCGATTCCAAGGACACGTCCCTTACTGAAATCTACTTTAGTTTTTCCACAATACGGTCCAGAAAATTGGCTCGAAAATTGGCCCATAAGGTGTAAGTCTTCCTTAATATCAGTCTAGTGCATGATGAAAACAAAGTTACACATTATTTATTTTTTTAAATCAAGTAGAGAATTTAGACGAACTACTGTACGCTTGTACCTAACAAGGACAAACTAAAATTTTGAATTAAACGCAATTTATTATTTTTTCCCAAAGTGACGTGTAGTATTGTTATTAACTCATAATCGTCAGGCCAAAAACAGTTACTTATAAGTTAATAGGATAAAGTTTCTACCAAGAAATAGGTGCCTCAGCCATTTTATAGACAACAACGACCAATTTTAAACGTCACGTAAAACCATGTCAGCCAATTTTCCCGGGCCTAGCGCCCAAACCACTTCTACTTCAACCACCCTGGACTGCGACTGCAATCCTGTAGCAATCCTGTTACTATCGGTCAGACATCACGCCAAAAATTAATTTTTGTTCTAAAATATTAAAATTTAATGATAAATTCAATAAAAATAGGTATCTGAAGTTAGATCCAGATTCCAATATAAAATGTCTCAGTACTATCTGGTTATGGACCATGAATGCAATGATAAAGTAGCTAGTAACTTCACAGGAAACATCGAGTACACATGTCCAGCACAAGGCGAGTGCGAAATCAACAAACGTAGGAGAAAAGCTTGCCAAGCCTGCAGATTTCAAAAGTGCTTGCGGCAAGGAATGCTGAAGGAAGGAGTAAGATTAGATCGAGTTAGAGGTGGAAGGCAAAAATACAGAAGAGCCACTGACCCATATGTTCCAGGAAAAACAACGACACTAGAAGGTACTAAATTTCAAATCTTTTGTTTTCATTGTAATTCTTGACCTTAGGCATTAGAAGTTTACCTTCTATTTCGGTCTAGCTAAGTAGCAAAACACTGTAAGATTTTATTTTAAAAAGAAGTTCTAATAATGACAAAGGACCCTTCCGGCTAGGATAGTAAACAATAATTAATTGTATAAACAAATAAGCAAAGCTTTTAGCAGAATTTTCTACCTTACGTCAACACAAATAACACCTATTACTATTAAACAATTTATATTTGTGTAAAAATTAAAAAATGGTAATATATTTTTTCTATACACTATACATTCCTAACAATAATTGTATGTATTCTATTTTATATCATTTCCTACAAGTTGCGGAAAAAAACTTCTTGAGCACATAAAAATTGTTTAAACAAATACAGATTTAAAAATAAAAATAAATGTATCCAAATTATGTAATTATTTGACGAAACGTAGCATAGGATACCAATTTGAAAAAATTGGAGATCTTTGATTAATTTTGATAAATTTTGTCAATAAACAATAATTAATTGTTTAAATAATTACACAATGTATTTAAAAAAAAATTTACTACTCCAAACAATGACCAGCTATCACATTTATATAAGAAAATGCGAATATTTTTTACATTTTTTGGGAATAAATAATTATCTAAATAAGTTACGTTATTTAATTAATTAAAAGTGGTTTAAAAAGTCATAGGAAATATCAAAATTGTCCATTAGTAATTATTTGTTTGAAAAATACGACCCAAAATGCTCAAAATTAACAATAATACGTAAAAATATAGTTGTTCTTTTAGTTTAAAATGCCAAAGCGGCAAGATGCAGCATAATATAACCAGTCTATGCTTTATTTTATGCATCTTTAGTTCGTGAGGAATTAAAAATAGTTAAAGTAATTACATAATTAAAAAATTTTCGTGGAAACCGCACGCGTAAGAAATGAAAACTTCAGCAACGCAGGAACAATGCTAAAACTACTTCAATGCTGATAACAATTAATTTACAATGAAATGTCCGTTCTCCTTGAGGAAGGAACATTTATGTTCATGTACTTAGAGATTTTACTTCTATCAATTCAACGATTGCCCTTCGGTTTATCTTTCCCTCCCTTTCTCTTAATCCTCTAACCTACAAATTTCACTTCCAAATTAGATGGTAAATCGTAGGGCAATAATGTAATTGAAATAAGTAATTTTGCTTCCGATTTCTTTCCGAACGCCTCACTTTCCGAAAGTTTCCGCTGTGTTTCCGAAAATTGTCGAAGTGCCCCACTGCATCTACTTCTTTCTGAACGTTCCAGGTTTCTTTCCGAATAAATGTTAAATGTTAAATATAGATTATTAAAGGTTGTCTTATGTATACATGTAAATATTTTTGTTTTTAAAATAAATAAATATAATAGATAAAAACATATAATTTACTAATAAATTTATGAAATAAAAAAAGTATAAATATAATGAAATATAAAAAAAATATAAATAACTCTAAATAAATAGTAAAAACAATATTTTTCAGCTAAACTTATTGATCGTATACCAAAAAGAAAAAGAATGTTAAACAAAGTAGTTTCCCTTTCAGCTATATGTTGTTGTAGTTTTATTGAAAAAATAATGAAATAGATTAATTTTTAATGAAACAGTTGTCTATGTATATTTAATCTCGCCCTTTTACGGGTTTGAGGGCCTCCGCTCCCTGTACATATATTTACAAATCCATCCTTAGTCTAACTTAACAACTACGTACAGCCAACTATTTCGTCTTACGTAATATAAATAATAATAATAATAATAATAATAATAATAATAATATTAGCTCTAAGAATTAGTGATCTTTCAGGGCTTCCGTTTCCTCTCACCATAAAAAATGCATTTTCCACGATATTTAAATCAATTTTGCTTTTTACTTTCCTTTTTCAGGATTACCCGTTTGGCTCTGCCCTTCTCCCTTGCTTTTCCTTACTTTTTCCAATTTCTTCATCCACATCACTCCCTGTCCATTACCATCCAAAATCCTCCTCACACACTCATCCATACTCAACTGCCCATTTTCCTCTCCTGTACATTTCTCTAATACATGTGCCCATGACTCCATTTCGTATCCATATATTCTACATAGGTTCTCCTCTTCATTCAGCTAATATCTGCATGCTCTCACTCCTTTTCCCATTCTAAACCATACAACCCCACTCCATTTTTCTTCCTTTTTTATTTTTTGCAGATATTCTCGTTCCGTCAACCCTTTCACCATCATGTACCATCTATTGTACCTAGAAACCATAATCTTTGTCTATCTCTCTTCTGCTTGTTTTTTAATAGCTCTAACTCTATGTCCTGCCATTCCATAACCACTTCTCATATATTATAAACACTTTTCATTTTTCTCCTTTCTTCCTCCGGGTAAAAGCTAACACAGGGTTCACAACCAGCCCCTCAACCCTGCCGCCGGGGGGCCCATTGTTTGGCCCGAGTCGAGCGCTGGCGGTACAGTCTTCCTCAAGAAGATGCTAGGCTTGGACTGCGAACTCTACGTAGAAACCACCATCGCGATATATTAAGAGCGAGAAAGAGAGACCCAAGGAAAAGGAAAAGAAAGGAAAGACAGGGCAAGACTACATATTAGGGGCCCCGTCATCCTTTTAGATTGAACATTGAACAGTTTGGTTGAAAATTCATCACTTGTGGAAACTGAAACAATTTTTTGTTATGCATGAATTTTGATTGATTAAAAATTCCTTTTTTCCTGGAAAAGGTTCAGGTGTGAGACCAACATTATTTCTGTGACCCTTGACAGGGATGACTTCAGGGCCCCTAATATGTAGTCCTGCACTGTCTTTCCTTTTGCGATGGTGGGTACTACGTAGGGTTCGCAGTCCAAAGCTAGCATCTTCTTGAGGAAGACTGTACCGCCAACGCTCGACTCGGGCGAAACAATGGGCCCCCCGGCGGCAGGGTTGTGGGGCTGGTTGTGAACATGCTCTCTTAATTTGTCTAGTAACCATTTTTTCCTTCCCTAATTCTTCCCTTAACATATATCCGGGGCAACTCCAGCTAACCCCCATTACCCATCTCAAAAATCGCTCATGCATGCTCTCAACTTTCCGATGTTCCTTCCATCCCCAGATCTCGGCTCCATAAAACAACACCGACCATACCAACGCATGAAAAAACCAGACCCTTATTCTCCAATCGTCAGTGCACCTTCTCTTCCCTATACCCCATACTTGGCCCATCACTTTACTCGCACATTCAATTTTTTTCCTCACCAGCAGCTCGTTTCCCCTTTCTGCCTGAAACCAAAAACCTAGGTAACAGAACTCCTCCACAACTTCCACTTTTTGTACGTTCACTTTCCAAACGTAATTTACTTTCCTCTTTTTATTTTTGAAGCACATCGCCTTTGTATAGTTTGCTACATCCCAAAGCCATTACTTCTTTCCCTTTCTACTTTAGCTTCACCTCTAAGTCAGCCAGCAGCATATGAAATAGTAACGGACTCAACGTGCACCCTAGCCTTAGACCTGTCCCTGTCCAGAAAACCTGCCCTCTTTTCTTTCCTCTCTTCACTCTAATCCTGGTTTCAGAAAAAATTTCTTTTATCCTCTCCACTAACTTTTCCTCTACCCCCCTCTCTTTCATTGCCTGTCATAGCACTTTTATGTTACTGAGTCAAACGCTGCTTTGAAATCTACGAACAAAGCGACTAGTTTCCCTTTCTCTCTTCCTAAATTTCTGTTAACTAAGTAGTTAAGTAGGTAGATGTTGTTTACAGTTCCCATCCCTTTTCTAAATCCTGTCTGATTGTGTAGGGTACATTCCTTTTGTTCTACCTGACTATCCAATCTTTTTCTTAAGATTTTTGAATCTATTTTATAGCCGACTGGCATGACAGTGATCCCTCTGTATTCATCTACCTTCTGACCTTCCCCTTTCTTGACAAGTGGTACCACCAGTCCTGTCATCCACTCTTCTGGCCAACCATCTCCTTTGCAGACATTGTTGCAGATCTTCCACATCCCATCCCTAACTTCTTCTCCACCATACTTTATCGCTTCGTTCTCCATCCCATCTTCTACTATCGCCTTGTTTCTTTTTCGCCTATCTATTGCCTCACCCACTTCTTCTCTTGTTATTTCATTCCCTTTCTCCACTTCTCCTTGGACTATCCTTCTCGCTTGCCCTTTGGTCTTATGTTGCTCTCCCTCTAATAGACCCTTGAAATAATCCGTCCATTCCTCCATTTCTACTTCTTCATTTACATGCTTTCTCTCCCCTCTATCCCTATTTATCACATCTTACGCAGTTGTGGTTTTTAACCAAAAAGATGCAAATTCCACCTAAATATATGAATTTTTGGCAAAAACAAAAAACGAATTTTCAACAATACAGTTTAATTTTATACAAAAAAGAATTACTTTATAATAAAATTGCTGAATTTTCAACAAATTAATGAAATTAACTTCAATTTTCGAATTTTTTTCCCTGTATGCCCTACTGTTTATTTATTCTCTATTGAAAATAAACTGTCGTATAAAGATGTTTCCGAAAAACCTAGAAATTGGAAAATTTCAAAACTATTTTATTATTTTTCATATATATCTATGTTATTTTTATTATTACAAAAACAAATTCCCTCCAAAAGTAACTGCACAAAAAAATGTGTCACTGAAAACACTATGGAAAATAAAGTATATCCGAATATTTGTATGATTTTAAACAAAATCTTGGGAAAATCACTGTCAATGTCTCTTGCCTCACCATTTTGTTTCTTCTATTTCATTCATATCGATTATGGTAGGTATTCGAGTGCACTAAACTCGATTTTGAACCAAAGATCATTTAAAACAAAGAAATTAAATGTGGTTACATTTTTTGTGAGATCTACAAAAAACATTATCATTAGTAGAGGTTGACACTTACTAACGTCATTTTTTCAAACATATAATGACATTAATTTTCTTTTGGTTCAGTCGAGTATTAGTGCAATCGAATGCTTACTATCGATTGGGTTTATCGATCGCACCACTAAAAGCGAGTGAGTGAGTGAGTAAGCGACAATCTTAGATCAAAATGGCGGCTGGAGAAAAGCAGACGCGAGATGACTTCAGAGCTTTTCCAAAGATTTTTGATAAATAAATAACAAATTTCGGATACTCATAATTTCCCATAGTGCTTTCAGTATAAAAAAACTCAGTGCTCAGTTCTTTTTCAGAAAACCTTGTTTTTCATTGTGAATATGGAAATCGATAAAATTGACGCTCCTTTTGGCTTTTCATTATTCAGTCAAGCTCAGTGCAATTTATGTTTCATAGTATATTATTTTTACCATCCAAAGAAGGAATTTTTTCAAGGACTTATTTTAGTGATAAATGGAATATTCGAAATTATGAATAGTTAGATGTGATAATGTGCAGTAAATATGTACGTAATGTCCGAAAGTGAAAAAGGCATTCTGAGTTATGAAATTTCCCTATTTCTAGGTTTTTAGAAATCCTCTTTTCTGGAGTCAGCAGGAATCAATATGATCGCTGCAATTTAAAAGGATTGGAAGATAAAAAGAAATTATTATTACGAAAAAATATTTTTTTTATTTGATTCGGAAAGAAATTGGATACATTCGGAAAGAGTAAAGTGGGTAGTCATTTGGAAATATTCGGCGATATTGAGGAAAAAATCGAAAATATTCGACGACATTCGGAAATGATCGGGAAGAATTCGGAGAGTGGGAGACTCGGAAAGTTTCATGGGACAGCTCGAAGTTCGGAAAGAAATAGGAAGAAAAGTTTCCATACAATTCGGAAAGGAACGGAACCTTTTTCCGAACCCCTTCCCAAATATTTCCGACGCGTTCTTTCCGAACCTTTCCGTTTCTTCCGCTAGGGATCTTCCTTCTTCGATCTTTCAGACTTCTTCGATCAAAAATTTTTTTTAAAATATTTCAGGAAATAATCAATAGGTCATAATATTATTATTATATCCGAAGGCTTAATTTAAATCTTGCTATACGATATTGCGATTGCTCATGCGAATTAATGATATGATCCTGCGTAACGGCTCGGCAAGACTTACGTGATATCAAAGGCAAAAAAACAAATCTGGGAATTTTAACATGAGCGTACCTAAGGTAAAACAGGGGCGCAGATTTAGACAATGACTTTATTTTTTTGGACCACAATATCCTTGAATATTTTTAGGTTATGTCTCAACCGATTTAGCTCATTATTTCTATGCATTCCAAACATCTTGAGTTGTCTTAAGACTCAAAAATATGTTTTTATGGACTCTAGCACTGCCGTCCTGATAAAGAAACTATACAACTGCATTTTTATTAAAAATAAGTTTTTTATTTGGTTGGATTCGTAATTAAGGGTGTTGGTTCAATCCGACTTTGAATTTTTTTTATAGATACGGCACTGACTCAATATATATTTTTTCCGACGGATTTCTGATTTGTGGCAGCTAGCCTGGTGGTTGATTACAAATAGAGTTACAACACACACACACACACGCACACACACTGTTCATGTCAATTTAGTCCCCTTTTTTCTCCATTTCACAACGTATTTCGCAAAATTTAGTATCACCAACATCAAGTAGTGGCCCTTGGAAAACCTGTTAGCTCGCAAGAATTCTTCTAGAATAAAATAAATTTGCAAACAATTCTAACCGTTCAAATACTGTCATCTGCTACCCCCTGATTTCTATCTTTCGCAAAATTCATATTTCGTTAAAATTTTGAGTTCTTCAACAAAAGGTTTGATTTTTCAACATTCTATTGATCAAAGAATCTCGCAAAAAACTGGATATTCAACAAGTTTTCTTTCTTTCGTTCGCAAATCCTTCGGAAAAATCTGTATAGAGTCAGTGTCACACCTATAAAAAAATTCAAAGTCGGATTGAACCAATACATCTGCAAAAATACTAGTATATCTACACGAATTCCAGGATTTGAGATAGTACTGAGCCCTCAGACTCTGATAGAAAAAACACATCCGTGCAGATGTATTTTGCTCATGAGGCATATAAATAATTGGAATTCGCTATTTCTTTCTTTTAATAAATAGAGCATGTCAGATTTACGCAAGAGCAGTACTTTTTCAGAAACGGTCATACTTTAAAAGGTACAGATGCAAACGCGTTTTATTGAATATCTTGGTTCGTTTCAAATGCATTTTTACTGTTTCGTCATCAGCAGAGCAGAGCACTCACCCACATCCACATTTTAACTAATTCAGTTAGATATTAATGCCGATTTACCTTTTCTTAGCTGGAAGGGTCCTTTCTACTGCTTTCGAATAATTGATATACCATGGGCTATCTCATTATCATGGTTAATCAATAAATCTGTGTTAAATGCGTAAATGAATTCATTGTTTAATGTTTCAAGCTAACGTAGCATCGGCAGGCTCAGTGGAAACAATAAGTAAGTGAGCTTTCGCAAACAGAGTTTCAATTCTGTAAGTAAGGAAACACTCACTCAATAATATAGAAATCTTTTGTTTGCCTTAGGTACAAAGAGCGTATTTCCTTTTAATAAAAACAAAAATAAAGACATATTCTTAAAACAAATCGTCCAAAGAATAAGTGGCATGTTTAAAATAGTATGTTACTAATGCAATTGACCGAGTTGTTTTTCAAACGGACCAGGCTGTAGATGCTCAATTTAGAGAATCATTTCCAACCTAAATGTGTCTTTTTTACAAATTTATGGGTATTAGAATTTTAAAAATTGATACGAAAATTATCAAAAAATGGTGAAAGCTTTCGTTAAAAGTGTAATATTTTTAAATGCTACATATGTGTTTCCCTTTTTCTTTCGAATGCATGTAGAATTCATATATAATTTCTTGTCTTCTTTCGAAATCCATTTGAAAACCCCTAAAAAAATTTACGTTTTTTGCCAAAAAGATACGAAAAAAGTAAAATATAAAAAATTTGAAAGTGATTTTTTTTGAAATTTTTAAATGATGGATACTCTCCGTTTTTTCTAATTTGTTGTATTATTGTTTTAGCAAAAAGTTATTAAAACTTTAATTAAGTCTGGTTCTTCTACTGTATTCATATCTTCTATTTTATTATATCTTCTATTCTATTCTTCTATTCTAGCAAAATTTCACAGTTTCAACCGAAGTTTAGAACAATTATTCATAATTCGCATTTTGAAAGTTTCAAATTCAAATACTCATAAGAACATATTTGAGTGGCAAATGATTCTGTGACTTCAGCACAAACTGCCTGCCCGATTTGAAGTTAATTCGGCCCGTAATAATCAACCAAATTAATGGTGTATGAAGATTAAAAGATTAAAAGATTAAAGTTAAATATAAAATCAAATTAAATCAAAATATTAAAAAACAAAATAATAATACTATTTACTTAAAATATAGTGCTTTTTCTAATACAAAATATATTGCAAAACTGCGATAAAAAATATTTTCTACCATTTCTCACACGAACGCATTAAACCTTAAAACACGAAAATATATTACCTAGAAGTGTTTTCTTGAATTCTTTTTGTAAGCCTATCTTGAAAAACATTATGGAGAGCTACAACTATTTTATAAAATATAACTTTAAAGAGATGTATATGGTAATTAGACGTTGATACTTATTTTTCTTGTAGACAACAAAATGGTGGAGGCATTGATAGCTTGTGAGCCAGACATGCTACAGGTTTCCAGCATTTCTCCCAGTCCAGACACAGACCAGCGAGTCCTGGGACAGTTATCGGATCTCTACGATCGAGAGTTGGTTGGAATAATTGGTATGTGTCATATAAAATCATTAATTTTGTAAATCGCAAAACCACAAACATCATCGTTTTTGAAAAATATGGTGGCCAATGCACTTGCATGAAATCATGCCATTTTTAATGAGTTTCATTCGAAATAATTTTGAGTTTCAAGAATCAGGAGTTATGTCTTTTCATGAGTTGACGCATTAACCATTTACGTCACCGAGGCCTCGGTAGATCATTTCTCGGTTCTCATAGTCGGGTGTTAGTCCTGGATCGAACCCAGGACAAGGTTGATTTTTTCTTATTTCTCTAAAAATACGGTTAGTCTATCAAAAAAATTTAACATCTATTCAGTTTAAACCATTCATCTGGTCAGAAAACTGACATAAAAGAATAAAATTGTTTGGAATAAACAAATTTTGATTTCAAAACGTTCCAGGTACACTAACTCTAAGCATGAGTTTATTTAGTATAGCTACTAGTGATACTGCAAGTGCACAAAGTTGGCGATTGCCGACGAGTGTGAAGCTTGCAGCATGAGCCGGAGTTTTAAAGCACAAGTGCGAGTGCGAAAATATAAACGAGTGCCAAGAGCCGAAATATGAATTGCCTGTGCTCACGTTTTTCACACGCTATCTTTTCAACAATCTTTCATGAAAATTATGAACAATCGAGGCTTTTGGCGCAATATGGATGTACTTGATTTTTTAGAAGTCTTTAATTTTTTTATTTTTTTAGTATTGCAAAGCTTTATGTGTTCTTTATTTCAAGTTTTAAATACTACATCTTTTAAAATCGACCACAGTTCTTAAACTAATCTTAAAAAGCTAAAAAAGTTAAACAAAAATTGAATGAACAATTAACACGTAACAATAAAGAACAAGTTAAAAAAATTGTTAAGCATGTTTTTATTTCGCCGATATGCAAAGTTATTTATCCCGTATGTGCGCATGTGCGCCTGTTTCATTATTTCGCAAAGCATATGTTTTTCAAAGTGTGCATGCGCCAATATTATTCTTGTGCCGTTTGCTGGATTGAAGCATTTCGCACATTATTAGGAGGCACGTAAGTCCTTACTTTCGAGGTGAGTGCTGCAAAAAAAGTAAATTTAAATGTAATATTTAAGGGAAACTATTCTGGAGTAAGTTACAATAAATTTCTAAATATTTTATATAATTTATAGTATATTATTGAAAATAGTATTCTACGCTGTGGAAAAACATTCCTTTTCATTTAACCATTTATGTTCAAAAACTGTCCATAAAAATCATTAATTAGTTGCTTTCAACATTTTAAATAAACTATCTCGAAGTGCGTTTTCTAAATTTTCTATTTCCGAACAGGCAATTTGTTATGGTAGAAAAAAAGGTGAAAGCATACTTCTTCATGCATAATTGAAAAATATCACACACTGACTTCCAAATATAAAACATGTAAACCAATAACAGTACAATTAATTTTTCCATGTTCAAATATAAAATATCGTTTGTTAGCATGCCTAAAATCAATTTTTCTTACTTCGTGCACTTAGTCCTTTTTATATCTCAATAAAATTTTTTGTAGATGTGTTAAGTATTGTGCCAAATAATCTGGTTACAGTTTTTAGAATAAATTTTGTTTTGCATATTCTAATAATTTCAAATTACCTGCTAATAAAAGTGTTGGGGATATAATGATCTGTCCGGATAGTAACATCCCCGTATTATAAAATGGGAACTGGAATGTATCTATGGGTCATTCCATACAGGATTTACATTCAAAATTTTGTTTGACCCAAATTATTTTTTTAAATATTCTTTGATGAAAAATAAAAGACACGTATTTTTTTATTTCGTCATGATATGCAAATTTTCGACTTTATGAATTTTTAAGCTTTTGACACTCGAAAAAAGTTCCTCTCAATAGTTAATAATATTGAAAAAAGTATTTTACCAACAAAATATCTAACCATCATTCATTGTATGGGTTTTCCTCACCCTTCGAATGGACACATTGAGAAATCGATCCGACCAATTGTTTATAACAAAAATTACGAATTTAATAAACAAATTAAAATTTTTCAAATTCAGGCATTTTTTTTCTATTTTTTATTTTTTAAAATGTTTTTCAAACATTTCTGCAAATAGTGTCAAAATTTCAGAATGGGCAGTTAAGAATTGCGGTTGCAATGAATTTTCAAACTTTTGCGTTCGCGCTCGAAGTC
>JAAAKG020133678.1:0-14094 GCA_010014905.2 Druon quercuslanigerum | reverse complement strand
TTTATTAGCAAGGTACAGAAATATACGCTGAAGTAAAGGAATTTCCTTCTTCATTTGAAATCAAATACAAATTCAGTAATTTGTGTATGAAGAACATATAGCACGGAACGAAAAGCGCTTAAACTGTTAGGTTTTTATTATAAGATGAACAGAAACGAGCGTGGAGCGCGAGGTTTACATGATTTTTAAACTAAATATCGAGCACGAATCGCGAGTGTCTTAAAGAGAACGTGTGCCTTAAGGTTCCTTAAGAACCTTAAATAAATTAGTTCTTCTATTTACGTAAAACTGACGTAATTGAACCAAAAGCATGTCATAACGATAAAGCTTACTAAGAGAATATCTGTTGGCCCGCCAAGGGCGTAATAGCGAGCACACGAAGTCCAAAAATCTAGAGGGACTTCGTGTAAAGCTTGAGGCAAATATGTCCTAGCGCGCAGCGCGAGAACCGACAGGTGCGCGTCGTAGGCGCGCTCAAACTCGCGAGCGAAGCGAACCGCGCGCATGGCGCGCGATGAGATTGTGCCCGCCGGGCGGGCAAATTTTTTCTATGATAAAATAAGATCATTTACTAAAAGTATTTTCTAATTAATTAATTATTAATTAATTTTAAAATTCAAAAAGGAGTACAAGTGACATTTTTAGATCTTTTGCGAGCACCATCTTCTGCAGCAATCTGTAGCTCGAATGCTTGGATGATAATCGCTTTATACTTCTGAATGGCAGAAAAATTATTGATACCTCGGCACAAAAGCATTTATATGTAAATAAATTAGGAACTTCAGTAATAGACTTAGTGTAGCTTAATATGTTTAATATGGCTTCCGTGTCAGATTTTAAGGTAGAAACAATTTCCACCAGATCCGATCATTTCCCAGTGTTAGTCACTTTGAAGTTTCAAGCCATATATACAAGAAATAACACTCCTTGATCAAAACTAAGCTGGAATCCTAATATCACTACTGAGTACCCGTGCAGAAATTGCGACAAGAAAGTTACGCTTTTCAGAAAAGGCACTAGACTAGACTCTCTGATCAGATTCGAGCGAGGGTGCCTTTCTATTGTCCGATTTAACAGTACAGCCCCTTCTAGATTCTTTGTCTATTTCTATATTAATTCCTAATTGGAGCATAGGTTATGTGTTGAAGTTTTATGGTTTACAAGCTTTCGTAATAATTAAATTACTGTTCTTCTGCGATTAAGAAAATATTAAAATGGAAACTAATTGCTTATATTGTAAATGAACAACAAGAAACGTTCAATAAGTATAAAAAATATAGTCTATTTATTATTTTTGAATCGCATTGCAGAACTTTAATTGCAACACAGTCTATATATTATTTTTAAACAATGAAACTGAACTTTTACATATTTCTACACTTCTATTTTCTTCAGCATACATCACTTTTCGAACATTTATTATCTTTAGGATTAATTACCTTCCCGGTTGTCATCCTGAACATTCATATAACCTCACTTACGCCTTCTGTATTGTCACTTTCATCCAATATTCTCGATTGCTCAGAGCCTAATTTTTTGTTTTCATTCTTTATCATTTGCTCCTTATTTGATGTAACGCCCTTTTTCTTTTCATGATTCTTTTAATAATATGCAAATGAACAATAATACAAGATTTATAGTCATCAAGCTCACAAAGCTTAAAAATTTTGGAGCATAACGCTATCAAACATAGGCTGCATTGGCATGGGCACGGTGCGGCCTGTCTACTCCTCAGGAGTGTAGTTTATTGTATAAATAAGGACTCCTATTATTATTTATAGATATTGACAAATTTCGAGAAATACGTCTCATTTTTGAGTAGTGTCTGTCTAAATTTTAAGTTAGGACCTTTCTAAACTTCCTTGTAATTGTCTAAAAAACAAATAGAGTTAACCCTACCAACCCCTGACAAGAGCCTGCATAACATTTTCCAGTCAAGTTATCCTTTATAACACCCGACCAGTTCCCCGTTCGAAGTAGGGAATATTAGGCATTCTTCTATATGGGTATAAGTAAGCCATGAATCTTTCAAAAGGTTTAAGCGTCTACGACAGCGATGTAAATGCTCTATATAGAAATTTTGTAATAGCCATTTCAGAAAATTCCGAGAAATTAAGTCGAAAAAAATATTTGTTCCAAATGGAATTGGTAAAAGTAATATTTGGTTAGATGAAGAGTGTCAATTAAGCGAGCACCATATTCGTGCAATACTAAAAATTTGTAAGCATAAATGTTACCCTTTAGAGGCTAGAAATGAGGTGAGCAAAATCAGAAAGACATAAAAAATTATTCTAGATTCAAAATGAAAAATTTGAGAATAGAAAAATATTGATTCCCTTTCCATAACCTCAAGCTCGGCTGAATTCTAGAGGAAAATAAAACGTTATAAGAAAACTTACACCTTAAAATATAAATAAATAGATAATCACACTTGAAATGATTTCCTCTCCTGTCAATTTACAATAAGAAGTTTTGTGCTTAACTTGAACGCGTGGGTTCTTCATCCTTACCTAGATGCTATTGTAAATTTAAATTTGAATTCATAAAAAAGCTGACATCAAACTGCATCTTTAATACAGAAAAACTCTTAAATCATATTATGGATCCAGAAATAATTCGTAAGAAGTGGGGCAGCATATGTTTCGCGCTCAGAGCTTGCAACTCGATACGATGAAGCTGTTTAAATTTTAACACGTGACATCAAGAATGAACCTTGCGCCTGAATTATTTTATTCACAATGTCAATAGCTTTTAAAAGTTTCACCCAAATCAATACCATAAGTAAAAAATATAATGCCCGTAAATACTTTTTGTGTCCACTGACATCGCCAAAACATTCTGCTGATAAGATTCAATAATGAAAACTCATCCAGTTTTTCTGTCTCTCCTGGAAGCTGAGCAGTAAGAGGTTTCACGATTTTAATCTTGTACGACCAGCGAGTTCGAGAGATTGAATGCAGAGAGCAGTATATTTTGTCCTTTAGTATTTTTTACCTCTGTAAAATGGCACTAAATATTGTGTACGATTTTGCTATAACGCCAAAAAATTCTAGGGCAGCAAGACAACTTTTTGGCTCCTTGTACTCCAACAAGGGTTTAGAGAATGACAAGCGCATATAGAATAGGCAGCTAGATTGTTGGCAGCCTCTATTCTCGCCTGAACATCTCTGTAGGCATCTTCCTTATTGCTGTTGTTGTCATATCCCTGACCTCGAGAATCTGCGACAATGTTTTGATTTTTCACGTATTTGAGGAATACAATTTATTACTTCGATTGCAAAGGCAATCATAAATTAATTTTGTATATCTGCTGATAAGTAATGCCCCTGTAATCATTTCCCATTTCTTGAGAGTGACGGACTTTTCGTAGGTGGCCATTAAGAAGCAGGTCTTATTTTGCTAGAAGTTCAAGAATTCCGAGGAACTTACCGTTGGATGGGTCTCCAATGTTATCACTATCCCCGCGGAAAGCCAAACAACTTCTTTCTGTAAGAAAGAAGGTTATTATTCACAAAATGATTACAACGAATATTATTAGTGTTTCCAAAATTATAGAACTGCAATCGACCCCTCTAAACCTATACATTACATTTCTTCAACTTAAAAAAAAACACTTTTTGAAAGTATATATTCAAGCTAACTCCGAATAAAATTATACGACAAAATAGTACATATTGCGGCACGAAAACAACTTTTGCTTTGCCCCACATTTAAATGACAGCTATGACACTTGTCTCTCGGCAAACTCGGATCTCGCAGATATTCCACTCACAAGTTGGGAAAGCCCCCTCCCCCCAACTATACCGAAAAAGTTGTCATGCTTTTGCCGCCGCTAATGCATTAACGGGGTTTCTCCTTACTATTACTTCGTGAAGTCTCCTTACAATTTCTTTTCAGACTTCTCGCTCGTGTTGTATGTTCTGAAACCATAAGTCACTCTGATATAAGTTTCTCCTTGCAATTTTCTTCGTTGAGTTTTCCATTGAACATAGGAATTTTTGTGCGAGACACTACTCTCGTTTTCAGGTAGTTTGGCATGTAGCTACTTCCACTTTCGTGTAGCAGAATAGCCTTTAGGTCATGCCAACGCTGATTTTTGAGCTTGCTGAACTGTGCTGTAATAATAATAGCTCACCATCTATATAATATTTTGGAAAACACTGTGGCAAACTTTCAAGCCAATTTTAAAAGTGAGTGATCCGCTATCAAAATACGATTCAATATAATTAGGAATAATGAAGGTCAAATTTAAGATAAGGAACTTGCAGATAAATTATCACTGGCAGTTTCATCCTTAGCGTTGATATTTGGTGATCCCACATCAAAATATGGTTTAATAATTGAGGGTAATGAACGCGAAGTTTGTGACGAAGATAGTGCAGTTAAATTAACACTGGCATTAACATCCTCGGCAGCTCCTTCTAAGAGAGCAAGACCATCGACATTATCGGCAATAGGGTGGACAGTGTCTATGTGAGGTTCCGAAGGACTTGATGTTGAGAAAGCTCTATTTAGTTTCTGCTTTAGGACTAGAAACTTCTAAAAATCTATTCAAGGAAAGCTGTCCTTTTGATGGCGGCTAAACATTTAAACAACAGTATAGATTTCAATTAAGCGATGATTACAATCTGACAAAATTTTGATATATTCTTGAAATATTATTATATATATAGCAAAAAATTTCAATTTGTATGTTTGTATAATTCACAAAAATAATTCACAAACGAAGAGAAAAAACAGCCTTTAAGTGGCATAAACCCCCTTACGACGAAATCAGTATATTAATGCATTCAAACATGGTAGTTACTTCGGACGAGAGTTTTACCTATTAATTTGCTTATATCAATTAAGAAAATTAAGTAATTTAATCTATAACATAAATGTTACAGAAGCGTTCTCAAACCGTTTAAATATTCTGTATCAGCTATTGTGTGCACTAATAGGGTGACCCAAAAAAGACACTGTTATGTTTTTTATTTACTCACCACAAATAATGTTATCTTCCATTTGTTATGTTTCGCAAGAAGTAAATACAAATATTAAAATCATACTAGATCTTGAGGACAAACAAAGTACCTGGAAAAAAATATCTTTTATATGGTTTGAAATATTAGATTATGCTCTTCCTCGAGCATAGGTTTTGTTCACTTGACAAAAATAAAAGCAAATTAAACATCACAATAAGTATACTTTTATGCTTATTTCTTATTAAATGAATCATTTGAATATATTTTTGGTAACCTTATAAGAATAATCAGTGGCAGATTAAGACAATTTGCCACTTAAGGTAGTTGCGAAATTGCCCCCCCCCCCCCATTCATTGTTTTTCAAAGATTAAATAAGTTTTGATCAGGACCGCGTGATATTGAAAAGAGGATAGGATTAATATGCCGTCTGTGCTTAATCAAATAATATTATTGATAACAAATGCTGACTAAAGATTTCCATTGACAATTTAAAATCGTTCGAAATTTTGCCCTCCCTAAAAAGTTTCCGCCCTAGCGTTGCCTGTTGCGCAGATCCGCCACTGCAAACAACTTAGTTTCTGCAAACAATTAAACAGATGGGTTATTTAAACGTTTCAAGATTTTTTACTGTGAGGTTATGTTAGTATATCAGTACTTAATTTGTTTTCAGTACATTTGTTTATAGAAAAATCGATCAATCGGAATAATCTTAAAAAAAGCATAATGGAAGAATATATATAAAACTTATTACGTATTAGATACAATGGTAATAAAAATACATGATTTAATTCCAAAAATTTGAAAAAAATGCTGAGATCTAAAATTTATGACAACCACAACACTTTGATTACAAAACAACATTCACTGTGCTATATTGCAAATCTTAACTATGTTGCCACATAAAGTGGCACACAAGGGCTACCAAGTGTTAAGTATTACACTTAACTTGCAGTTGAGTCAAAACATTTGAAATGAAAACAGTTCGGTTAATCATTAATAAGCCTTATTTAAGCAATACTTTGCGTTCCACCATTCTTTTAATCATGATTAATGGAAGATAATCATCGGTTAACTTAACCGCCCAATAATGGCTGGTTATGGTGTTTAATCAGTGATTGAAGTAACATAACCCCAAAATTGACGTGCAAGTACAGTGGCTGCAGTTTACAGGAAGGAAATATGGCTCTGTTTTACGATGATATTTTCTCCGCAGAGAAGACCACGAATATTCAGAGAACGAGTAAATTGAGTGGCTATTGAAAAAAGCCTAGTTGACATTTGCATTGCGTCCAATGTGACGTTAGATAAGCCCAAGAATTCAAAAAGGACTCGATTGTTCAAAGAAATATATGATTATTTTGTACTCACATCTTCCACTTTGTCCGCCATAATATTCACCACTTTTTTAAATAATATGGCACCGAGTGTTAAGGAAGAATTTCGTTTTAACCAATCAGAGTCGCCGTTACAACATAAAGACGTAAAAACTAGACTTTACTGCAAACAGAGTATTATTATTATATTAGCTAACCAGAGGTTGAAAATGCTTGGTAGAACGCATCGCTGGTTAACGCACATTTAATCATTGATTAAAAAATAATAATGATTAGTTAATCGTGGAATTAAATTGAGTTGGTAAAATCGGCCCTAAGTGTAACATGTTGCTAAGTGGAGGGGATGTAAAATGTGAAATATCTGGGCGGTGCGTTTTAATATATCTGATCGTTGACATAACTGAGCTTTGACTTAACTTGAAGTTGAGTGTATATATATTCAGGGGAAAACAGCTTAAAAATGAATTTTCTACCAACAATGTTTATATATTTTTTTGAAATATTGTGCGAAATGGGAAACAATATTCATTATTAAAATTTACATTATTACTAGTATTTAAACTAAATACCAGAATCTGGTTCCTCAATTCACCAGGTTCGGTTTTTTGTCTGTTCTGACGATTTCTCCCGCCAGTCTGGTCGGTTAGAGGGATCAGAATATAGGCCAGACTCTGGCGGCTATCATACAAGCCAGACGTTGCTACTAGGGTATAAACATTAATGATCGACTTTTCTCCGAAACTAGAGGGAATGGGAAAGTAAGGATGTCTAAATGGTTAGAAAACATAATATCATTCCTAATAACAATAATAAGACCACCACCAATATTGTATGGTAAGTCGTTTCTTATAATGTTAAATTTCCATGGAAAAAATCCTTTTTATCCATTAGCCCAGTTCCATTTAATAAGATAATATCGGTGTTGTGAATGATTATTGCAAAGAATCCTATTTTATGGATTTTGCCACAGTAGTTCCATTGTAGAATCCCCAGTTTTTCCAGATTACCAATTTTAGATAAATAGAAGCGGCCGTGGTAGTTGGATTCATGTTAATTAACAGAGAGCTACTAGGTTGACCTAAAAGTCTACTACTCAGAAGAGATAAGGGAGAAGAAAAGCACTGCAAGATATTCATAACAGAGGAAATTATTTCTTTAAAGTTTTGTCTTTGTGAATCAGAAGAGGGTGGGGGGGCGGGTTGAAAAGAAAGAAGTAGAGGAGTTAGTAGGATAGTTTAGTATGTAAACACCATTGCCGAAGATTAAAAACTTGGGGGTATATTTTGTTGCAGGTCAAATTATAACAGTGTTAATTGTATTTTGGTCGACCTTGAGGCACGAAATACCGAGTAACGTAGGGTACGAATAACCGAATAGGTAGGGTACGAAAAGTCAGATCTTACTGTTTTGAAATTTAGACAGTTGATGTCAAGCATGCCATGGTCTTAGAAAAGTTGAAGGTATGTCGATTGTACTTCGTGAAACAAGGTTTCTAGTCATGAGCATGATTCAAATTACCAGGGGTGGGGTTCCGATAACCTTTAATCTATTTTATCGAATCTCTCTTCCTTACGCATAAATGTTTAGAATGTTTACTATATTTTTCAAAGCATTATTCATTGCTAAAGAAGGTTTAATGCTCGAGTCATAAATATAAATTTGCATAGCTTGTTGGCGGGAAGTTCAAATCGAGGTCCTGTTATTTCTATTTAAATAATTACGTAACAAACCATAAGAGAATTGAGTGAAAATTTACATATCGACGAAAAATAAATTATTATTTAAATTGTATAATTCTATGGCCCATAAATAATTTAAGATTCAGTGCTCGTATTTTTTTATTTCGAATTTAAATAAGTATTATTTTTAATTAATGAAATTAAACCTATTATTAATAATAATTTTAAAATGATATCATAATATTTAACTTTAATAACAAAGTAATAATTTGAAAAATATTTGAAACTTTCTAGATTAATGTCTCGGAATAGAAAATTTGTACGTTTTCCTAATGTTTTTTTAAATTCAGGTCTTGCGAACAATTAATGCTACCTGAAGGCCATAGCCAAGTCTCAGAATGATATTATCACGCGTATAGAAAGACTAGGAATCTTAACATGCCTATGCACTACTATGTATCCGTATTAAGGTACGAATTCTTTAAGCTAAAAGCTCTATTCTGAGCAAACGCCGATAACTTTGGCTAGCGCTGTACTGATACTTTGTATTTTTATTTTAGACACATGGCCTTACATTACCTAAAAATACACAGGAATAAGCTGGGGGATAAGCTATCTCTCTCGCACAGCAACATTTTTGGTCTTTTCAATTTTGCTCCATAAATAGCTCTTCACTTTCGCATATATGTAAAATATCTAAACTTCATTTAGAGGGGAATGGTAAACAGCTAATCAGATTGCTGCGCGAGAGTGATAGCTTATCCCGCTAACCCATAGCCTGTCTCTCTCATTTTGCCACCAACTCTGTCATTGCCAGGCTCCTCCCTCCAGACTTATATGCTCTAAGATTTATAATATAAATTATTTAAAGTTGTGACGTCAGCTGGAAAGATATCTTTACAATAAGGGCCAAGCAATAATACTAATCCCAGGTGATAAAATTTAGTTTAGTTAATAACAAGGAAAAAAATTATTTTCCACAGTTACAAAAATAAATTATCAATTTTATTACATAATTGAATAGCTTTTGGAAAATAAAAATAATATCTGAATACACTTATCGTGAAAAATAATTATTTTCAAAGCTATTATAAAAATAAAGTTTCGTCCCATGTATTTGGTATTATGGGTGTTGTTCCGAATAGTACATACCTCCGATTGATTTGAAACTGCCTAAACTTATATACCTTGACTCGCTGATTACGAAAATCAGATAATGTTGGTCAAACCCTTAGTTCTTTCCCACGTCTCATGGAGGGCGGGAAGGCACCCCTGTAACTGGTCACAGAAATAATGTTGGTCAAACCCTTAGCCCTTTCCAACGTCTCGTGGGCGGGGGAAGGCACCCCTGTGCCTGCTCGCAGAAATTATGTTGGCCAAACCCCTACCCCCTTCTAACGTCTTGAAGGAGCGAAAAGGCACCCCTGTGGCTGGTCACGGGAATAATGCCAGTCAAACCCTTAGCCCTTTCCAGCGTCTCGCGGGGGGCAGGAAAGCACCCCTGTGGCTGGTCACGGGAATAATGTTGGTCAAACCCTTACCGCCTGCCAACGTGTCGTGGGCGACGGGAAGGAACCCCTGTGACTGAACACAGAAATAATCTTGGTCAAACCCCTACCCCTTTCTTACGTCTCGTGGGGGCGCAAACTCGGAGTCAATTTTACTTTTTTTTGCCTTTTTATTTTTAAAGGAGCTAGGCTGCCCAGTATTATATCTTTTTATAATATAACGTACTTTGTTGCGTTTATGTCATCTCTTCACAAGGAAAAGTATTTCTCTATTAACAATAAAAAGTCCAATTTTATAGCAAATTTAAATGGCATGCCCAAATTGGCGATTTTCTTTCCAAGTTAATAGAATAACTTCACACGACGTAGTATCTGACATCTAACGACAAGCGAGATCGGATCAACTGATCCGTCCGTGAACAGTGGACATCATGTCGCCCCTGAAGCAGAGACTCGAACATTTTTTTGAAGATCAGCTGAAGGGAAAGAGAATCCCTGAAGACATCTCTTAATAATAAATCAATAGGCAGGCACTGCCGACAAGTCAATATATGCCTCACCTAAACATGTCGATATGTGCGAGAACTCTATGAATCTCACAAGGGTACACATTGCACCGAAAGTAGCATCGAATAGCATTTTTTAGTTTGACTCGGAGCTTTTGTGCAGAGATATGGTCATTAAGAATGCCAAATATTTTATCATAGCCATAAAACCTTTCTTACGCATTTTTAGAGGCCGTGTAATGTGTGTAGCAGCTAATCTAGGTAGTCCTGAGATCAATATTTTTTCACACATATTTACAAATAAAAGTCCAAACAACGCGGAACAAATTTTCGGAAAATATTAATAAATATTAAAGGGCCGTTTGTGCCAAGGCAAACAGCTAGGGGAAGAGAACAGTTTATTTGTGAAAATAAGAAATATTGACCGACGCATTTAGGCTTCACGGCAGAATTTTGACTTATATCTTTCTCTGTCGGTAATTATGCAATCTCTATTACCGAATGAACCGTAGATGTTCGAAGTTGACTACTCGCTGCGCTAGAGCTACTCTGAAACAGCTGATACGTATCTCAGACAAAAATTTTTTATTTTCAATTCAAGTGTACACAAAATAAATTCTGTATTATTTGTGTATAATGTTCGTAAGCGAGTTTTGTTGTTTTATCACTCGATGATAAACATAAACCGCCACTTCTCCAAATTATTAATTATAAAAAAACTTTTATCACAATTTTAATTATTGAGGACCAGTGACAGATTCCTAAGTGCCCTCTAATTATCGCGCCAAATTTTCAACCCGATATCTCATTTTCTGTAGGCGTAAGTTAGGAAAGAAAAGTATCAATATAGCTTCCACTTTTCCTGTCATCGAACATATTTTTTTCAACATTTCCATCGGAACAAAGCAAAAACTTTCACTTTCTTGCCTCCTCTTTCATTTTCCAAACTTTCAGAGCAATACCTCATTTTGTAGAGACGTAAGTTGGGAAAGATAAATTGAGGACCAGGTTCGGTCATGTGAGCCTCTCGTCACGTGGCCTTAAACTAAGCAATGATAGAAGGACAAAACGAGAGGCTTCACAAAACTTTCAGAATTACCCACCATTTATTTTTGAAGGTAATTTTCTAAGTGTTTTTGAAAAGTAAGGAAAACAGTGAGGTCAGATACGTTCGAAGCTTTTAGTTGATTAATGTGTAGTTCTAAATTACACAGTAGAACACTATAAAATGGTGTCGCAACACTACCCACAAAGAATACCTGTTTAGACTTTTATTTAAATTTTATTTCATCGTTGACTTTTGTAAAAGTGAAACATTGTAGTTCATTTTATTAACCCTACAAAAAACGCCAGATTGAAACGTATTCAAAAGTATTGCACTTTGAATGCGAGGTTGTCGAAAAGCAGACTTCCAGAGAACATTTGGTGAATGCGATTCAATACTTAGCAATCGCATATTTTCTGCTTCGCATTTAATTGCATTCAGTAGCATTAGGAGAAATTCTGTTTCGCGTTCAATCACATTCTGTATCATTAAAACATATTAGAACTCTCATTATCACGCATTGAACGCGAAATCTGTCACTTCGCATTCAGACGTATTAAAGATTTAAACGTTGTATGAGAACTCTCTTATTAAAAACTATTGTAGGACTGAACTTTAATTGACAAAAGGCATGCACACGGAAAATGTAAAGGTCAAGTTTCAGGCAACGAATGGAGACTGGGTGTATGGAATGCTAGGGGGGTGAATAATCTCAAGTTAAAAGAAATACGAGAAACTATGCACGTAAGGAAACTAGATATTCTGTGTGTACCTGAAACAAAGAAAAAGGGATGCGAAAGTAGGGGCATAGAAAACGGATTGTTAAAAGGCGGATTTGAAATTTGGTCAGGAGTAGATAGTGAAACACATTCTAGGCAAGGAGTAGGTCTCATTTTGATTGAAAGAGCGAAACAGCATCTCGGAGATCATGGTTTCGTATCTGCAAGACTGCTGTGGGCTATAATGAAAGTAGGAATCAGAAGATTATTTATCATAGCATGTTACGCGTTAGTTGATAGCGATTCTAGAGAAGTGAAAGACGCCTTCTGGGGCACGTTAAATGATACGATAAATATTTGCGTTCATGGTGAAAGATTAATCCTGCTAGGAGATGTAAATGGATGGGTTGGCATCCAAAATCAGGATACAAAAAGAGTACTAGCTAATTTTGGGGATCCAAGAACAAACTATAACGGAGATAAATTAGTTGGCTTATGCTCAGAAAGGGGTTTGTTTATTACAAATACTTGGTTTAGACATAAAATGATCTATATGTACACCTGGTCTAAAGGAACTAGCCACAGTATAATTGACTTTGTTGTTGCGGATGAAAGACTAAGAGAGCTAGTCAAAGATACAAGGGTCATGAGAGGTTGTGAATGCAATACCGATCATAACCTTCTGATCTCCAAAATTAACTTATGTCGGGGATGGAGAAAAAAGAGAACCAAGAAAGCAAAACAAACGCCAATTAAAAATCAAGAACCTACAGAAATCGGATGTGTGAATAAATTTCCAAAACAAGATAATCAAAAGCGTAAGTAAGGAAGCTTGGGAAGCGCTTATACGGAATAAATATATAGAAGGCGCTTATACGGCATAAAGATATAGAAGGCGCATGGACTATGCTCCGGGATATCATTGTTAGATGTGCGATAGAAGTGTGTGGTACCGCGGTTGTAGGAAGAATATCTAGTGATGCATGGTGGAATGGTGAAATTGCGGCTGCTCAAAAAAACAAAGAAAGTAGCGTACAGAAGAACGTTGAACGTGAAAGGTCTTAGCGTAGAGGAAATAAATAGACGTATAAATGATTACAGACGCAAAAATAGGATACTCAAGCGATTAATTAGAGAAAGCAAAGATAAAATTAGAGCAGAGGAAGAAAAGAAAATACAAAACGACTTTGAACGATGCAAGAAACTACTTTATAAAGCAATGAGGGGAATTAAAAGTACAGAATTTGTCAACGTGAGAAATGGCAAATGACGCTTTCAGAGATCATTTTAAGGGACAAACCGGAAATGAAGATATAGGACACCACAACTGCGATTCACAACACAATGCTTTAGAAAACCCTATTGAGAAAGTATGTGTCACTGAGGTTAGGGACATAATCAAGAACTTGAAAATTGGTAAGGCTTTCGGGGAACACAACATTAACACTGAAATGCTTAAACACGGAGGCGGGAAAACTCTGATGGACAAAGTAAGTAGCGAGATAATCCTTAAGGAATCTGGTGCGGAAGAAACGATAGTTGATACATGGGAAAGAAATCGGTTAAGATGGATCGGGCATGTTGAGAGAATGAATGATGGACGACCAGCGAAACAAGTATATCAAGGTAAAGTAAATGGCAGCGTGTCCAGAGGCAGACCGCGGAAAAAATGGTTAGGATGTGTGAATGAGACCCTAGTTAGAAGGGACATAAGAAGCCATAGAAACGCGAGAGCCTGCATGAAAAAATGCATGGACGTTAAAGAAGCTAGACAAGTATGCCAGGACAGAAAAGTATGGCGGAAAATAGTTAATAAGAAGAGTGTCAGTAGAGTGAATTATGCCTGAAACAAAAGACCTTGGATAATAATGGACCCAAGTGGGAAACCTCACATAACGACATTGTGAGGATCTTCCCTTAGGGTGATTGCCAGAGAGATTGATCAGCAACCTGGGTCGGAGCAGTGTTTCGGAATAAACGTGTTATTTAAATAAAGAACACGAGAATTCCAGAGCAGTCTAAACATTTTATAACCCCTTCCTCACACTACTCCCCTCCCCACCGAGTGAGTCACGCCTACCCCGAAAGGGAAATGGCTGAGCCTCGGTGTTTCAGTTGGTTAGACGCTCGGACTTCACCTCAGAGGTCCGGAGTTCGATCCCTGAGTTGGTACCTCTGGAAATTTTTCTATGTACCTTTACCGAGGTTTTGGTGGTTCGGAGCCCACCTTAAGCTGTAGGTCCCCCCATTGTGCACTTCACTGCAACGCAGTCCGTCAATGATGGGGTAAAAACCAGGCTTTGTCCAATATGTCGTTGGCACAAAGCTCTCATCAG